>QNQO01008847.1:0-43625 GCA_003290165.1 Berberis thunbergii | reverse complement strand
AATTCATTAAAACCTTGAATCAATCAATACATAAGAACCACATAGAGAAAACCAATATTCACATTAGGCACCTTATCCCCAACATCTAGTGGTTACGAGAAAGATAATGAGCAAGAGTAGAACACTTGGACAATTCACTTCGAGTATTGGGAAGTCTGTTGGGAGGAATTCCTCAAGGCGAATTACAATTTTTCACCAATTAAAGCAAAGAATTGATTTGAAATGAAGCACTTTGTGTGTGAGCATTAGAATCATCAAAGGGCCCACCCCCTATTAGATATAATCTTACAATTAGTGTTTTAGTTACAGAAAGTTAGCAAAAATATCAATGTTCTGATTGGAATCCTGATTTGATGATCCCATTTGATTTTCCCTGAGCTATTTGATCAAATGCCGAGGGGTTATTTTTTTACTATGATTTCACAGTCTTCAATCGTAAATTCTTCTACGGTGGCATCCATTGATTCGACATATTTAGATACTAAACCGGAAAAGGCTTAAGTTGATCTACTTTGATTGATCTGCTTGTAGAATACATTACCTGGAATGGGCATGAAGCTATCTAAGAAAGAGCTTGTTTGAACTTATAAGGAGAGATTATTCGGAACTTATAAGGAGATACTACCCAAATTTGATTTTTCCCTTTTTAAATTTTCCCCAATAAAAACCCTCAAAACTGATTTCAAGATAAGAGATTGTAGAAATTGATACTTACAGTGGGAAGATCAAGAGAAGTTGGAAATAGATTGTCATGACCGTGACTAATTGAAATCAATGAAAGACAACCGACAACATATTTAAGAGATGAAAATCAATTTCTGAAAACTTCTCAAGTTCTTTAATGAACAAGAGCCTCAAAACTACAAGAGGAGTTCTAAATGTCGAGGAAATGGGCGAGGAAATAGGCAAGGAAAGCGATGTGGCGGGGTGGGGAACGTCCACTCTGCTCGGGATACATGCCATCGTTTTTAGTGTACGCATCTCAAGAGAAGTGGACGGTTCCCACCTCACCACGTCGCTTTCCTCACCCATTTCTCGGCTGTTTCCTCAACATTTAGAATTTCTGAAACTACAATTCTTCTCTATTTAATCTTTTTCTTCTCTAATCATTCTTAAAGCTAAACTTCAATAGAAATTTGAAACAACCCAATGGAGAATAGACACGTGGTCACTCCATGTGGTCCTAACTAACAATGAAGCAAATTACAACTATGCTCTTTTTTATTTGAATTCATTTTTTCGCACTCTGTTTCACGCCATTTCTTTTCTTTGTTTTTCACTTCTTCATTCATAATATTATCTACCCCTTCTAGAAATTCTTGTTTTCAAGAATCAAAATGAAGGAATGTGAAACTGATGTGTGACCAATCTTCCCATGTAGCTTCTTGTTTCGTTGAATTGGACCAATGGACCAAAACTTGTGTCACTGCTCTTTTGTGTCAAGGCACTGTGTGTTGAGCTAGTATAGAAATTGGTTCACTTCTGATTCTACCGTGATTCTAAAGTAGTGGAAACTACGAAGCTGGAATGATGGAAGTACCAAGCTTCTTCTACAACTTGTAAACGTGGAAGATAGGGTGTATTTGGATTGATGAGGTAATTGCAGGCGATAAGCTATTGTTCCCACATGTCCCAGTACTTGAAATGGGCCATAAAATCGAGCTGATAACTTGAAATTCCTGCGCATGTTCACCGATGTTTGTCGATAGGGTTGAAGTTTAAGGTAAACCAATCACCAATGTTGAAAAGTCTGTCAGAACGATGCTTGTAAGGTTAGGTTTCAACTCGTTCTTGTGCCTTGTGGAGTTTTTTTTTCATGAGTTGGAGCATGTGTTCTCTATTAGTTAGATATTGTTGTACATAAGGGATGGTGATAGAAGATAAAGGGGGCAAGGCAAGGAGAGGAAGAGAATATCTACAGAGGGCCTGAAATGGAATTGATTGAAAGCTAGAATAAAAGGTCGTATAGAACCAATGTTCAACAAGGTATAGCCATTTTGACCATTGATTAGGAGCATCCCCATTCATGCAGTGTACGTATGTTTCCAGGCAAGCATTTGTACGTTCTGTTTGGCCATCAAATTGAGGATGGTAAGTTGTGCTCAGTGATAATTTGGTTCCCAAAGCTGTGAATAGGTCTTGCAAAAATAACTAATGAAAGCTTTATCTCTATTAGATACAATTGAGGTAGGGTGTGAGACCCTTGTGTGGGCGGACTTGAGGGGGAGGGTGAGGGTGAGGGTTTGGAGCCCAATAGGCCCAACAGGCCCGTGGATCCCAGAGGAGTTGGGCGAGCTACCAAGGGGAAACATAGTCCCACATCGCCTGGGTAGGGGAGGTTGATGATCTTTATATGTGAAGGGTTATCTCCCCATTGTGCAGAGGCCTTTTAAAGCCGTGCGGGCCGGATGGTAGCCCAAAGCGGACAGTATCTGTACAGTGCGGGAGGCGGGTCGTCACAGTTTGGTATCAGAGCCCTGACCCAGCCGGAAGTGTGCCACGTGGAGGTGGGCCTCGGGCAACGTGACGTTGTGCCTGTGTGCCACGAGGACGTTGGGCCTTAAGGGGGGTGGACTGTGAGACCCTTGTGTGGGCGGACTTGAGGGGGAGGGTGAGGGTGAGGGTTGGAGCCCAATAGGCCCAACAGGCCCGTGGATCCCAAGAGGAGTTGGGCGAGCTACCAAGGGGAAACATAGTCCCACATCGCCTGGGTAGGGAAGGATGATGATCTTTATATGTGAAGGGTTATCTCCCCATTGTACAGAGGCCTTTTAAAGCCGTGAGGGCCGGATGGTAGCCCAAAGCGGACAGTATCTGTACAGTGCGGGAGGCGGGTCGTCACAGTTTGGTATCAGAGCCTGACCCAGCCGGAAGTGTGCCACGTGGAGGTGGGCCCTCGGCAACGTGGACGTTGTGCCTGTGTGGCCAACGAGGACGTTGGGCCTTAAGGGGGGTGGACTGTGAGACCCTTGTGTGGGCGGACTTGAGGGGGAGGGTGAGGGTGAGGGTTGGAGCCCAATAGGCCCAACAGGCCCGTGGATCCCAAGAGGAGTTGGGCGAGCTACCAAGGGGAAACATAGTCCCACATCGCCTGGGTAGGGGAGGTTGATGATCTTTATATGTGAAGGGTTATCTCCCCATTGTGCAGAGGCCTTTTAAAGCCGTGAGGGCCGGATGGTAGCCCAAAGCGGACAGTGCGGGAGGCGGGTCGTCACAGTTAAAAGGCCTCCCGCACTGTGACGACCCGCCTCCCGCACTGTACAGATACTGTCCGCTTTGGGCTACCATCCGGCCCGCACGGCTTTAAAAGGCCTCTGTACAATGGGGAGATAACCCTTCACATATAAAGATCATCAACCTCCCCTACCCAGGCGATGTGGGACTATGTTTCCCCTTGGTAGCTCGCCCAACTCCTCTTGGGATCCACGGGCCTGTTGGGCCTATTGGGCTCCAACCCTCACCCTCACCTCCCCCTCAAGTCCGCCCACACAAGGGTCTCACAGTCCACCCCCCTTAAGGCCCAACGTCCTCGTTGGCCACACAGGCACAACGTCCACGTTGTCCGAGGGCCCACCTCCACGTGGCACACTTCCGGCTGGGTCAGGCTCTGATACCAAACTGTGACGACCCGCCTCCCGCACTGTACAGATACTGTCCGCTTTGGGCTACCATCCGGCCCTCACGGCTTTAAAAGGCCTCTGTACAATGGGGAGATAACCCTTCACATATAAAGATCATCATCCTTCCCTACCCAGGCGATGTGGGACTATGTTTCCCCTTGGTAGCTCGCCCAACTCCTCTTGGGATCCACGGGCCTGTTGGGCCTATTGGGCTCCAACCCTCACCCTCACCCTCCCCCTCAAGTCCGCCCACACAAGGGTCTCACAGTCCACCCCCTTAAGGCCCAACGTCCTCGTTGGCCACACAGGCACAACGTCCACGTTGCCCGAGGGCCCACCTCCACGTGGCACACTTCCGGTTGGGTCAGGCTCTGATACCAAACTGTGACGACCCGCCTCCCGCACTGTACAGATACTGTCCGCTTTGGGCTACCATCCGGCCCTCACGGCTTTAAAAGGCCTCTGTACAATGGGGAGATAACCCTTCACATATAAAGATCATCATCCTTCCCTACCCAGGCGATGTGGGACTATGTTTCCCCTTGGTAGCTCGCCAACTCCTCTTGGGATCCACGGGCCTGTTGGGCCTATTGGGCTCCAACCCTCACCCTCACCCTCCCCCTCAAGTCCGCCCACACAAGGGTCTCACATAGGGAGACCATGGAGTTTACACACATTCTGTAGAAATACTTCAACAACCATAGATGCAACGAAAAGGTGAGATAGAGCCATGAAATGGCTATACTTGGTGAGGCGATTTACTACCACCAAGATCGTTGTCTTATGCTGAGAAGGAGGTAACTCTTCAATGAAATCCATAGATATATGCTGTTGAGGATGGTCAGGGACTTGCAAGGGTTGTAGAAGTCCTCCATAAGAAGATTGATCATTTTTGTTCCTTTGGCATGTGTCACTACTAATAGTAAATTGGGTGAAAATAAACTTCATACCCAACCAATAGAAGTATTGTTTAAGCTTTTGGTAAGTGATAGTTATTCCAGAATTGCATCCTACTGCAGAATTGTGCAATACTGATAATTTTAGTTTCTTAGTAATCTTGTAATTCTAATGTAAATGCAATTCTTGTGCTTGAGTAAACCACTGGAGGAGGGTAAGGAGGTACTGCCTGAGAGTCAATTAGAAGTTGTTGTATCATTGTTTGAGCATGGGAATCAATATTGTAACTAGAGATTACTTCTTGTAGCCATTAAGAGCAATAGTAGTGATATCCAGACATTGATAATCATTTAGATCATGCCTAAGATATCATCTACATCTTTGTCTTCAACTTCTTTCTTGTAAGAGATTTCATAATCAAAACCCAATAAAGTTGGATAGCTACCTCTGTTGTAAGACTGATGTCACTTTTTGAGATAAGAAATGTCTGATGCTTTGGTGGTCTATATGTATATAGAATTCGGACCCCAATAGGTAAGACCTCCATTTGGGAATGGCCATGACAATGGCCAAGAATTCCTTTTCATAAGTAGACGACTGCAAATTTTTTGGACCCAAAACTCTATTAAAGTAAGCAATAGGTTCTCCCCCTTGTGAAAGAACAACTCCTATACCCTTAGAACATGCATCAATTTCAAAAAAAGAATGGGGAATTGAAGTTTTCTAAAACAAGAGCATGGGCTTTACACATTGTTTTATTGAGTAGGTGAAAAACATGAGTTGCTTGAGGAGAACAATGGAAAGAGTTATTCTTGAGAAGATCAATGAATGGTTGAGCAAGCTGGCCATAATTCTTGATGAATTTTCTATAAGAGCAAGTTACGCCTAAGAAACCCCTTAACTGACTGAGAGTGGTAGGAATAAGCCAAGTGGTTAGGGCCTCAATTTTTTTTAAGGATCAACCTCCACTCCGTTAGCACTGATAATATGTCCTAGAGATTCAAGTCTAGGTTGGATAAATGAACATTTAAAAAGCTTGGCAAATAATTAGTTTTGCCTCAATAAGACAAAAGTTGTATGTATGTGAGAAAGATGGTGCTCTATAGTGGTATTGTACACTAGTATGTCATCGAAGAAAACCAGATTAAATTTTCTTAGGAAGGGTTGGAACACTTGGTTCATCAATGCTTGGAAGGTGGAAGGACCATTAGTGGGACCAAAAGGCATCACTCTGAATTCAAAATGACCATGATTGCTTTTGAAACAGTTTTAGCTATGTCAAGAGGGTGCACTCTAATTTGGTGATAGCCTAACCTGAGGTCCAGTTTGGAAAAAAACAATAGCACAATGGAGTTCATCTAGAAGTTCATCAATCAAAGACATTTATAATTGGCCACATTCTTTCTTAGCTTTACGAGCTGGCCCAATAGATTGGCCGTTGTATTCTCGTGATGAATATTTATGCCATGTGTATGGTTGTGATGTTCGGTTTATTTTGATGCATTATCATCGTCTATTATAAATTAAGGACATTGAGCTTGCTGGCCTTTCTTCATTTTCACATGTCTATGAAACATATCACACATTCTAGGACTAAATAGAGTTCCTCAGTTTTTACCAAAAAAATAAAATGAAACACTGAGTTCCTCAGTTGACAATGACAAACTATTCCTTACTTTTATTTGTCTAAAAGGTCTATTGTTTCACAATTTCTAATTCATTTTTAACAAAAAAAAAAAAATTGTGAAACAATAGACCTTGCTTTAGACAAATAAAAGGCAAACGCCTAATTTCATTCAATAACTCAACCACTTGCAAAGCATATGGGTGGACATGTGAAATTAGCCCTGCCCTTAGCCATAAGTTCCATGACGGTATAGTATTATCCAACTTTTTATTTTGAAAAGTAGGGTGTCTTTATTAAGGACCCCAAACCTAACTCATTCATGTCCACATTAAATATAGTTTTTTTTTTTTTTCCAAGCTAGATGCATTAAACTAAGAAACATAGATAGACTTACTCATTAAAGATGCAAGTTCATGAGGCTCAAAATTGAAGTTACGATTGATATACATATACTTCCAACCTTTAAATAATAGAAAGAGGCGTTCGATATTACAAAACAATGTTAGATAGAATAAATAACAAGTTAGAAAGAGGCGTTCAATAGTTGAGTTGAGACAAGTTAGAACAAAAAAATAACAATGTTTTTTCAAACATATGTGAGATAAAATTTGACAATGATTAGAGCGTTGGCCATGCTTAGTTCACCAAAATCAGATGTAAATACAAATTTATTTTCAAAAAAAAAAATTGAAATAATTTAGATAGAATATGAAACCATGCTGATTTGGAAGCCTAAATATTGACATACAAAAGTTAAATATGAAACCAATTGGCCTTGATATATATATATATTCCAACATTTTGGGTTCCTTTGAAGTCGTCTCTGAATTTTTTTTTTTTTCCTTTCTCCATGTAGAGGTAATTGAACATTGAAAGTAATAGTGTAGCTTGATTGCCACCGACGGAAGACTTTGCAAGTTTTTGCAACTTGTATTGAGTGCAAGGGGGTTTCACTGAAATAGGGTAATATATAGGGGCTTCAATACTCGAGACAATAGGTGAACTTTCTAACCCTTGGGTACTATTGTCAAAGGAATGTTAATAGCTATTTTTTACATGGTTAAAAAGGCTTTCATCTTCAACAAAGAATCTCATCTTAATTTTGTGATAAAAATCCAAGAGTAAAGAAGAGGTAAATAGTTACCATATAATTGATGTGTATAGTCAACTAGAGAATGGTTCAGCATGTTATTATTTAAGGAGTGATTCTACACAGTGAGGAAATGGGCGAGGGGAGTGAGGTGGCGGGGGTGGGAGTCGTTCATCTCGCTCGAGATGCGCACACGAAAAGTCAACGCACGCAACTCGAGTGAGATGAACGGCTCCCACCCCCGCCACCTCACTTCCCTCGTTCGTTTCCTCGACACTTAGAATTTTATTATTTAAGACAACCTAATGAATTGAACAAATCAGCAAAGTCGCCATAAAATAGAGCAGTTGTTTAGATTATCATAATACATACTGGTCTAATGGTAGTGGTGTGGCCTGCCAAAAAGGCTAGTCCTTATAACTAGATTAGCATTAGTCAAGTGGAGGTGCCCAATAGGAATATACCTGATGAAATGTCTAATCAGTTAGTGAGCTGAACAACAGTTTGTGAACTAGTCTACTAGGGACTGTTAAAGCCCTTCTCGTGCTAGCTGACAACAGTTTGAATGGATTTACTTGGGACAATTCTAAAGCCCTTCTCGTGCTAGCTAAAAACAGTTTGTGAATTGGTCTATTTGGGACTGTGCTAAAGCCCTTCTCGTGCTAGGGTTAACCCATGCCACGTGTACGGTTGTGATCGTATCACTAATTTATGTCTCATTAGGTTGCAAACCTTAGTTCTCCCTCACGTCCATCTTATATATGTGAGACAAAGTAAGGCTCATAGTCCTTTACAAATAAGGACTCATAGTCCATCATGTAATTGATGTAGGCTCCCAATTTATTGAGAGTTAAAGTCCTTCACAAACAAGGATCTTATTTTCTCTTTAAAACGAACAATACATCAACATATGCAAAGAATAAAACTATGTAACAACGCAGCAAAACAACAAAAACAACATAGCAGCAACGCAGCAAAAACAACAGCAACAACGCACTTTCAGATTGGCAACAAATACAACGCTGAAATAGAGTAGCAGTGTGGTGTGAAACGGGCCACGATAAGGGTGTGAAACAGGCTGCAAGTTCGGCGTGATTCGGTGTGTGTGCAGTGTGAAACAATACCAAGTAGAAGGATTGGAATCGAGTGATTTCGGGTGTTATTTGTTTGCGAGTTTCGTCAAACCTTTAGTGGTATTGCTTGCTTGAGATTGGGTAATCTCAAAGATCATTGCTTGACAACGTTGTAATCTTCAAGTAAGTGTTTCCATATCAATAAAATAGCTACAGAGTCGTCGTCTGTGGAGTAGGCAAAACCGAACAACATAAATCTCGGTGTCATCTTTATTTTCTGCATATTGTTTTTTTGTTTGCTATTACTTGCATAACGTTTTTAGCCATTCACTATCACCACCTAGGTTCAGGACTTGTGTTGAAATTATTTGCATTAGCATGTATTTTCCTTACAAGTGGTATTAGAGCGTCAGTTAGTTGGTGTTTGTGAAGGTTTTCTTTATCACGTGATGATGGCTATGTGATGATGGCTATGTGAAAGTTCATGGGTTCGATATTGTTCGAATATATGGTAGGAAAAATGTTAAAGCTTGGTAGATGGATTGTAAAGGTATTCTTGTTAGTTTGGATCACATTGATGAACTAGATGAGAATAAGAAACCATTAACAGATAAGGTGACGGTTGATGTTATCGAGAAGTGGAGTAAAATAGATCAGAAGGCACGTAATACGATTCGTTTGTATCTTTCTCACAATGTGACTTACAACTTCGCTGATGAGATGACGACTCAGGGTATTTGGGATAAGCTTCAGGTTATGTATCTTCAGAATGATCAGATGAGTGTGATGTACCTACAAACAAATCTTTTCACTTTCAAGTTGCATTCAGGTAAACTTATGACTGATCACATAAATGAATTTGAATATTTATACTTAGATTGTGCTAGCTTGGGAGCTAAATTTGAAGATAGTCAGAAAGCATTATTCTTGTTAATTTCTTCGTTATCGGAATGGGAACCGTTTGTTGATCAGATGACAATATTGAAGAAAGAGAAATTTTTGTATAGTGATATTGTTCAAGTTGTACTTGCAAAGGCTTCCAGAAAGAGTGTTTCAAATAAGAAGGTTCAAGCACATGGTCTTTTAGTGACAATGGGAAAAAAATTACAAAATGAACAACTATAGAAGATACCGGTCTAAATAAAAAGGCAGAGATATGTCTAAGGTTGATTATCACAAATGTAAGTGCAAAGGCCATTATATAAGGAATTGTTCAACTGGAAGGATAATCACAATAAGCAAAAGAATGAGAGTAAGGGCGTAGTGAATATTGTTGAGACACTGGATGTGGTAGAGGATATTCTAATCGGGGGTGACTTAGCACATGCACTGATGACAAAATCTTATGACCATTTGTATAACGGTTGGATGTTAGATACGGTAGCTTCGTATCATATGTGTCCCGCAAGGGAATGGTTCAACACTTATCACGAGGTTAAGGGTAGTTCAGTTAAAATGGGTGACTCTCGACCTTGCAAGACAATGGGTGTTGGTACAGTCAAATTCTAGTTGGCAAATGGGTAATGTAGACATCTTACCGAGGTACGTAATGTTCCAGCTCTTTCAAAGGGGTTGATTTCTCTTGGGGTGTTTGAAGCTCAGAGCTACAAGTATATTGTTGAGAATAGGTATTGCGGTGTTTATTTTGGTGATAGGCTGCTTATGACACCGGTTAGGCATGCCAATTTGTATTTCCTTCAAGGCAATATAGTTGAAGGTGACGCTATGGTTTCTACAGTTGTTGATAAGAAAAACTTGACACACACACAGTTATGTCACATGCAATTAGGGCATGTAGGTGAGAATGGACTAAGAACTTTAAGCAAGCGCGACTTGCTTGGCAGTGATAAATGGAAAAGCTAAATTTCTGTGAACATTGAATCTATGGAAAGCAATGCAGAGTCAGTTTTAGTGATGCTAGTCATAGCACCGCGGGGATTGTGGATTACATCCACACTGATGTTTGAGGACCCTCTAGAGTTGCATCCAAATGGGGTTCCAGGTATTTTGTATCTTTTATTGATGGCTTCAGCCGGAGAGTATGGGTGTATACCATGAAACATAAAAATGAAGTCACTGATATCTTCAAGAAGTGGAAAGCTATGATTGAAAAACAAAACAGGAAGGGTGATCAAAGTAGTGAGATTTGACAATGGCGGTGAGTATACCGAGGATCCTTGAAGCAGTTTTGTTTGGAACATGGCATTAGAAGGCACTTCACAGTGAAGTCGACACCACAACAAAATGGGGTAGCAGAGCGGATGAATTGTACCCTGTTGGATAGAGCACAATGCATGTTGTCCAATGCAGGTTTGGGCAAAATATGGTGGGCTGAAGCAGTAAACACGACGTGCTATCTCATTAACCGCTTTCCTTTATCAACTATTGAGTCTCAGATACCTATGGAGGTATGGTTTGGTATTTCTTCAGATTATTCTAACTTGAAAGTATTTGGTTGTCCAAAAATTTTCATGTTAGGGAAGATAAAATTGGAGTAAGGGCAAGGAAATCTATTTTTCTCGGTTATCCAGATAATGTGAAAGTGTATAGATTATGCTGCTCTGACTTGCAGAAGTTTGTGATCAGTCGAGATGTAAAGTTCCATGAGGAGACTTTGTTACAGGCAAAGTGTGAGAGATGCAAATATGGTTCCCCTATTTGGAGAGGTGATAGTTATGATGAAGATGAAGATGCTGGAGATTCTCTGCAGGTGGAGCTTGGAACTTCTAGATCTCATACAGAGCATGATGTTCCTTCTACTAAGGGAAGGGATGATACATATATGATGCCTGATGAGGTAGTGGCAGAATATGAGGTTTCTACTGATGGGGACATGGATCCTACACAACAACAGGTTCAACAGTTACAAACACTATCTTTAGCAGCATGTAGAGAATCTAGAGTCAGACATGCACCACTTAGATTTGGTTATGAGGATGGCGCAGCTTGCGCATTCTCAGTTCTTGATGGGTATAATAATCTTCCTACCACATATACGCATGCTTTGTGAAATGTTTAGAAAGAGGAGTGGAATGAAGCTTTGGATGAGGAGATGCTATCTCTTAAGAAGAATCATACATGAGAGCTTGTCACACTCCCTAAAAGGAAGAGACCAATTGGGTGTAAGTGGATTTTCATAGTGAAAGACGTGATTCCAGATTCCAGGGGTACTTGTATAGGTATATGATACAAGGAAAGATTGGTGGCTAAAGGATATGCACAACAAGGTGTGGACTACAATGAAATATTTTCTTCGGTGGTAAATCACACTTCTATCCGAGTCCTTTTGGCTTTAGCAGCACAGTTTGACTTAGAGCTCGAGCAACTTGATGTCAAGATTGCTTTCTTGCATGGAGATTTGGGGGAGGACATACATGTCTATGCTCGATGGATATGTTGTTGTTGGTAAGGAAGAAAATGTATGCAAATTGAAGAAGTCATTGTATGGATTGAAGCAATCTTTGAGGCAGTGGTACAAGAGGTTTTATACTTTTATGATTGTTCAAGGATATGCGAGGAGTCAGTATGATCCTTGTGTATTCACACATAGCTCAAGGATGGGTCTTTCGTGTTTCTCTTACTTTATGTCGATGACATGCTCATTGTTGCGAAGGGCATGAAAGAAATTGATAAATTGAAGTTGAAACTTAGCATGGAGTTTGAGATGAAAGACCTTGGTTAAGAAGATACTTGGGATGGAAATAGTGAGAGATAGGAAGAAAGGTAGACTAACATTGTCACAGAGACAATACTTAGAGAATGTTATTTACCGTTTTGACACGGATACATTTAAGCCGGTAAGTACTCATTTGGCTGCTCACTTTAAGCTCTTGGGTAAGTTGTCTCCTAGCACAGAGGATGAGAGGGAACACATGTCACAAGTTCCTATGCTAGTGCAGTTGGTAGTCTTATGTATGTCATGATTTGCACGCGTCTGGATATCGCTCATGTAGTCAGTCTAGTTAGTAGGTTTATGTCAAACCCGGGAAAATAACATTGGCAGGCAGTGAAGTGGATATTGAGATATCTTCGGGGTACACTGAATGTTGGTTTAGTATATGAAAGAGGAAATGTGTCAAATATGCGAGGTTATGTAGATTCAGATTATGTTGGCGATCTTGATAGGTGCCGATCGACTACAAATTATTGTTTTACATTGGCGATGGGTCTGGTGAGTTGGAAGTCTCAGTTACAGTCTACAGTTGCTTTGTCTACTACTTAAGCAGAGTGCATGGCTCTATCAGAGGTGGTGAAGGAAGCCATCTGGCTTCGAGGCTTGGTTAATGATTTGGGTGTTACTCAAGATGATGTGACAATGTTATGTGACAGTTAGAGTGCATCCATTTGGCGAAGAACCAGGTTCATCATACCCGAATGAAGCACATTGATGTGTGGTATCATTTTCTGAGGGATGTCATTGAGGATTGTGATGTTCTCTTGGAAAAGGTGAGTACTAAAGACAACCTAGCTGATATGTTGACAGAAGCGGTTTCATGGATCAAGTTTGAGCATTATCTCAACTTGATCAGGCTCTCTCAATGTTACGCCCCAAGGGGGTAGGGCCCTTAGGAGCATGACGACGATTCTCTAACTAAGAAATGAGTTTTGGAGGTTTTTCATGCAAAGGTGGAAATGCTTATGTGGTTGTTTGTGATGCTTGTGTAGTGGCCTGAAATTGTTCGCCAAGGTGGAGATTGTAAGACAAAGTAGGACTCATAGTCCTTTACAAATAAGGACTTATAGTCCATTATGTAATTGGTGTTGGCTCCCAATTTATTGGGAGTTGAAGTCCTTCACAAACAAGGATCTTATTCTCTCTTTAAAATAGCAAATACATCAACATGTGCAAAGAATAAAACAATGTAACAACGCAGCAATAACGCAGCAAAAATAGCAGCAATAACGTAGCAAAAATGCAACGTCATATTGGCAACAAATACAACGGTGAAACATAGTAGCAGTGTGGCGTGAACCGGGCTACGATAAGGGTGTGAAACAAGTTGCGAGTTTGGGGTGATTTGGTGTGTGTGCAACGTGAAACAATAGCCAACTAAAAGGATTGGAATCGAGTGATTTAAGGTGTTTTTTTGCTTGCGAGTTTCATCAAACCTTTGATGGTATTGTTTGCTTGAGATTGGGTAATCTTAGGGATAGTTGTTTGACAACGTTGTAATCTTCAATTAAGTGTTTTCATATCAATAAAATAGTTACAGAGCCGCCATCCATGGGGTAGGCAAAGCCGAATCACGTAAAACTCGGTGTCATCCTTATTTCTGCATATTGCTTGTTGTTTACTATTACTTGCATAAAGTTTTTAGCCAATCACTATCACCACCTAGGTCCAGGACTTGTGTTGAAATTATTAGCATTAATAGGTATTTTCCTTACAATATAATGAGAAAATTTATCTCCTTCCTTGACTCTACCCCTTATTGCGCAATAAAGGGATACAAATATTAATCGCATTCTGCCTCTATTAAGTTATATCCTTGCGGGTTCTTATCCTTCCAAGACTTGATCTTTCTTTGGTAATTGTTTCCTTTTAGGAGTGTCTTTCTCCTCAGACAACGACTACATCACACCATCATTGAATTTTTTTTATTTTTTATTTTATAATTTTCTCACACCACCAATAAATATGCATAATAGAGAAATCCAAGCTCAAAACGAAAAAAAATGCAAAATTGGGTAACAGTCGACCGATTTAAACCTGAAATTGAGACTGATTCTCAAGTTCATCAAAGCACAAAAAGTTGTAGTACTATGAATTATTTAATAAACACAAGTTGAATAAAAAGAAAATATTTTGAAATATGCAAGTTATGATCATTTTACTAAAGTCGCGCAAATTTGTCTTGTAATGAAAATGGGATAGTGTTTTTAACTTTCGGCCAACTTATATGCCCGATCGAGACTGATTCTCAGATTGATTGAAACAAAAAAGTTGTATTACTCCGATTTATCTTATAAACACCACTTGAATCACTTAAAAATATTTTGAAATGATCAAGTTATGGTCATTTTACTAAAGTCGCGCAAATCTATCTTAAAAATGAAAATGGGATAGTTTTTCTGATTATCGGTCAACTTATGTGCACGATTGAGACCGATTCTCAAGTTGATCAAAACATGTAAGTTGTAGTAATCTAATATATCGAATAAACACAACTTGTATCACTTGAAAATATCTTAAATTGAGAAAGTTATAGTCATTTTACTAAAGTTGTGCAATCTATACGAAAACATTTCTATTCGTAGAGTGCATTGCGGGATATCTAAGATACCCCGCATTGTACAATGCGAACAGGAAAAAAATGTCTTGTTTGCATTTTGTAGTGCGACCAGGAAAAAAATTATGTTCGCATTGTGCAACTTGGGGAATGAAGATATCATTGAGCTTGGATTAGGTGAGGAAATGTGGGAAGATCGCATTGCTTGGAGGACCAAAATCCATGTAGCCGACCCCGAAAATCTCGGGAATGGGCTTTGATGATGATGATGATGATTGTGCAACGTGGGGTATCCAAGAATTCCCGCAGTGCACTCTGCAAACAGAAACTTTTTCGTATAGATTGCGCGACTTTAGTAAGATGACCATAACTTGCTCATTTCAAAACATTTTGAAGTAATTCAAGTTATGTTTATTAGATAACTCAAATTATTACAACTTTTTTGTTTTGATAAACTTAATAATCGATCTCGATCGAGAACATAAGTTGGCTGAAAGTCAGGAACACTATCCCATTTTCATTTCGAGAAAGATTTGCACGACTTTAGTAAAATGACCATAACTTACTAATTTCAAAACATTTTCAAGTGATTCGAGTTGTGTTTATTAGATAACTAAGAGTTTTATAAGATTGAGAATCGGTTTCAATTGTGGGTTTAAATTGGTCGAAAGTTACCTGGTTTTTTGTTTTTTCGTTTTGAGTTTGAGTTTCTCTGTTATGTTAAGTTATGCATATTTATTGAGTATGAGTTTAAGGGTTTTTCGACTTTGGGGGATTTTGAGAGTTTTCGAGCGAGAGGGGGGAGATTTGCAAGAGATTTGAGTGTGGAGAGAGATTTGCAAAGGATTTCGAATGGGGGATAACCATTGTCGATTTGAATGGCGAGGAAAAAATGAATGGTTTTTGTTTATATAGGTATTATGAGAAAGTATAGTGGTGTGAGAAAGAAAGTAGGTGGTGTAAGAGAGTAGAATGGTGTGAGAGAGAGGAAATGGTGGTGTGGTGTAGTCACCGCCTTCTCCTAATTGGTTTAGGAATGGTTTAAATGGGTATTGAGCTTATTTTAGCCTAGTAGACCGCTTTCAGATATTCTTTTCCTGTGTCGAATTTCAAGATTTCTGTCATATTGGGCTTGTATAATCTAGGTTTGATCTTCACCAATGGTAGCCTGATTGGATGGTTAAGGCTGTGGTGGTTAAACTTACACGTTCTAAGTTCCATGACACTGGCAGCACGCTCGCCTTTCAAAAAAAGAGACCTGACTTGGGCCTGGCCCATCCGGACCATCTTCTATTAAGGTTGGTCAATTCTGACTTAATTAGCTAACCAAGCAAGCTCTGCAATATGGCTTCTAAATGTTGAAGGGTCAACAGATTGACAAGTGCTAGCTAATTTACTAACACCCCGGAGGGAAAAGAGTTTATTGTTTGTTCAACGCATACAAACATACCAGATCTAGTACTAATTATCAAAAATAAAACAGATCATACAAAAAGCCCTTCCTTCACCATCACACACTGGTTTGAATTGAGGTACTATAACCAGTTTGATCGTCAAAGAACTTGTTCCACAACATAATACCTCCATACTTGGGTGACGTTTTAATGGCTGGGAGAACTTGTGATGTCAACACATCCACAGGAATAAATCCACTTCCTGCTGCCCCAGTTGCTGCAGGCAGACCTAAGTAAATCTTTTGAGCATTAATCTGACTTGTCCATGTATTCCAAGAGTTCTTTAGATTGTCAATATTGTTGTTTCCTCCGTATTGGCAAGATGGGTTGTTGTAAAACTGCACCCATACATAATTGAAAAGCCCAGTATTGAGTGCACCACCTAGATTTGCGTCCGGAAATGGACATTGTGGAGCTGCACTTAGTAAGACATTTCTGCTTGATAGGTACATGGCAAGTGTGTCCCAATGCTGTGCAGAGCCTCCCTGCTCAATGTCAAAATCTATGCCATCTAGAATTGCATCACCAAGTGGACGTGTGGATGAAGCACCACCTAAGAAGTTGTTCCATAAATAATCTCCAAACTGTGTGGCATCCTCAGCGGTGGGGAGCGAGTAACTGCCAATACCACCACCAAGCGAGAGCAACAATTTGATTCCGCTTTGTTGGCAAGCTCTTATATCTTGGCTGAGAACGATGCAACCATTGGCTGATGGGTTGCAGTGACCAGCAAGGTTTAACTCAGGGGTTTGGCCATTTCCGAATTTGTTTAGGAAAGCTATGTTTACATAGGCATATCTCCCTGTTGCACATGTTTGTGCTAAGGTTCCTTCATTGCCATTTTGGCCCCAGTATATGGCGATGTCTCCAGCAAACGATCTCTTAACTACTAGCGTGAGGAAGATGAGGGAGGATACAAGTATGAAAGATTGGGTAGCCATGTTCAATATTACTAAAGCAACTATTTGCAAGTTTGAAAGACTTAGTGATTCTCTAGCACTATAAATAAGCTATCTTCTTGACTTCTCGACACATCAATCAACTATACATCTCAGAAACATTAAATGGTTGAAATTATGTTTTCAATCAGGAATTCTAAATGTCGAGGAAGTCAGCGAGGAAATCAGCGAGGTTTGAAGAGAGGGAAGGTGGAGACTGTCCATCCCTCTTGGGGATGTGCACATAAAATACTGACATGCATCTCAAGGAGGATGGGTAACCCACACTCTCCCTCTCTCCTTTCCTCGCCCATTTCCTCGCTGGCTAGAATCATTCGTTTTCAATTTGTTCTCAACTTTCTTCATTCAAAAGTTTTAAGTTTGAAGTCGTCTCTAGATTTTTTTTGAAGTCATTGACCATTTCAAACAATGCAAATGACGGTGTAGCTTGATTGCCACCGACGGAAGACTTGGCGTGTCTTTGCAGCTTGTCGTGAGTGGGTTGGACCACTTGGTTCATCAACGGTTGAAAGATGGATGGATCATTAGTGGGACCAAAAAGAATCTCTCTTAATTCAAAATGACATTGATTGGTTTTGAAACAGATTTAGGTATGTCAAGATGCTGTACTCTAATTTTTTGATAGCGTAAATTAGCGCTGGGCAGGTCTAGGTAATCGGTTCAAATTCTAAAAATTGAAAATTGGTTCGAAAAATTTAAGCTCGTGTTTATGAGGCCTGAAATCGGATCGAGTTGACCGGTTAATCGATGTCCCAATTAACTAAATTTTGGACCAGTTTTGGGTCGGTCTCGGTCCTAAGAGCACCATCAAAATTGGATACAATTCATGATGAGACACTGAGACAAGCAAGCCCGTTCTTCCCATAGATGTTCATCGTGCAAGAACCACAGATTCCCTCGCGGCAGGATTGGCCGAAGGTCAGAGACGGGTCGTCTAAAGAATCTCAGATTTGATCAAAGATCTGAGAGGCGTCGGTCGATCTCGTTCAATCTGAGAGGCATCGGTCGATCTCGGGAAAGGGAGGGGCGTGGGAGGCAGGGAAGGGAGGGGAGAGGGAGGCGGCTCGGCGTACGCCTTCGCTGAGAGAGAAGATGAGAAGGTCGGTTACAAATGAACAAAACAAATGTTGTTATTTTAAGTTAACTATTTAACCTGGGACGGGCCGGTTATCCGACGGGTTTTAGAAAGGGAAACGAAGCCCGAACCAGAAACTTTCGGGCGGGCCGAGTTTTAAAATCGAAAAATTTATAATTAATAAAAAATCGATCCGAACCAACCTGATCGGTCTGGTTGTCGGTTCGGTCCGGATTTTTAGTCCGAAATGCCCACCCCTAGCCTAAACTGAGGTCCAGTTTTGAAAAATAATAGGACGATGAAGTTCATCTAGAAGTTCATCAATCAAAGACATTTATAATTGGCCTCATTCTTCCTGAATTTTATGAGCTTACCCAATAAATTGATTGTTGTATTCTCGTGATGGATCTTTATGCCACGTGTATAACTGTGATGTTCGGTTTATTTTGAAATATCATCATCTATTATAAATTAACGACATTGAACTTGCTGGCCTTTCTAAATTTTCACATCTTTGAAACGTATCACACATTCCACGACTAAACAAAGTTCCTCAGTCTTTACCAAAAAAATTAAAAAAAAACACTTAGTTCCTCAGTTGACAATGACAAACTATTCCATAGTTTTGTTTGTCTAACGGAATGTCTATTGTTTCAAAATTTCTAATTCTTTTTTAACAAAATCAAAGAAATTGTGAATCGATAGATCTTGCTTTAGACAAATAAAAGGCAAAAGCCTAATTTAATTCAATAACTCAACCACTTGTAAAGCACATGGGTGGACATGTGAAATTAGCGCTGACCCTGACCATAAGTTCCATAATGGGATAGTACTATCCAACTTTTTTATTTTGAAAATTAGGGGGTCTATTAAGGACCCCAAACCAAACTCATTCGTGTCCACATTAAATATAGTTATTTATTTGTTTATTTATTTATTTTAAAGCTTTATGCCTTAAACTAGAAATCATACATAGACTTCCTCGCTAAAGATGCAAGTTCATGAGCTGCATAATTGAGGTTATGACTGATATACATATACTTCCATCCTTCAAATATTAGAAGAGGCATTCAATATTACAAAACACATGTTAGATAGAATAAATAACAAGTTAGAAAGAAGCGTTCAATAGTTGAGTTGAGACAAGTTAGAACAAAAAAAATAACAATTTTTTTTCAAACATATGCGAGATAAAATTTGACAATGACTAGAGCGAAGGCCATGCTTGGTTCACTAAAATCAGATGTAAATACAAATTTATTTTCAAAAAAAAAATTAAAATCATTTTAGATAGAATATGAAACCATGCTGATTTGGAAGCCTAAAATGTTGACATACAAAAGTTAAATATGAAAAGCATATGGGTGGACAACTCAACCACTTGCAAAACATATGGGTGGACATGTTGAAAAACTTAGGGGTGGGAAATGTCGGTTCGATTCGGTTTGGTTTTGAGCCCCAAATCGATTTTGAACTGATTTCATTTGATTTGTTCAAAACTCAAATTGAAATCGAATTTTGTATTTGTAAACCGATGAATTCGGTTGCATCGAATTTCGGATCGGTTCGGTTCGGTTGGGTCGAAATTTCTAGTTCAAGACATTGAAAGAATTTCATTAAAATATGGTCAATTTTTTTACAGATCCAATTTTTAGCATAAAATTGAAAACTTTGAGAGAATGAGGCGATTCAGTGTAACATGGTGTATTGCAGTGCATTTGTTGCACTAATCAGGTATTGACACCTACCTGTTATTTAGTTATTTATATATATCTAACTAATCAGTCGATTTGATTATAAATCGGTTCGATCGATTAATCGAATTTAAATTGATTTTTGCCACCCCTAGAAAAACTCAACCACTTGCAAAGCATATTAGTGGAAATGTGAAATTAGCCCTGCCCCTGACCATAAGTTCCATAATGGTATCATACTTTCCAACTTTTTTATTTTGAAAAGTAAAGTGTCTTTATTAAGGACCCAACTCATTCACGTTCACATTAAATATAGCTCTTTTTTTTTAACTATTTTTAAAAAATTTAAATTTTACTTTAAAGCTTGTTGAATTAAATTATGAAAAATACATAGACTTACGCGCTAAGTATGCAAATTTATGAGCCTCAAATTGAGGTTACAACTAAATAATAGAAACAATTGTTCAATAGTTGAGTTGAGACAAGTTAGAACAAAAAAAGTAACAAATTTTTTCAAACATATGAGAGATAAAATTTGACAATGATTAGAGCGTAGGCCTTGCTTGGTTCACCAAAATCAGATGTAAGTACAAATTTAAAGTTTAAATAATTTTAGATAGAATATTAAACCATGCTAATTTGGAAGCCTAAATGTCGACATACAAAAGTTAAATATGAACCAATCGGCCTTAATCCATATATATACAAACATTTTGACTTCCTTTGAAGTCGTCTCTGATTTTTTTTATTTAATCCTTTCTCCATGTAGAGGTCATTGAACATTTCAAACATTGCAAGTAAAGGTGTAGCTTGATTGCCACCGACGGAAGACTTGGCGAGTCTTTGCAAGTTGTCTCGGGTGCAAGGGGGGTTCACTGAAATAGCCCTGGATACTATTGTCAAAGGAATGTTAATAGCTATTTTTTACATGGTTAAAAAGTCTTTCCACTTCAACAAAGAATCTCATCTTGATTTTGTGATCAAAATTCAAGTGGAAAGAAATAGACAAGGTCAATAGTTACCATATAATTGATGTGTAAAGTCAACTAGAGAATGGTTCAGCATGTTATTATTTATAGAAAGGCTAATTGTCAAGGAAATGGGCGAGGAAACCAGTGAGGGGGTGTGGGGGAGGGGGGGGGGGGGACCGCTCATCTCTCTTGAGATACGCACTGTTGTTTATCTCGAGGGGGATGAGTGGTCACACCACTCCCCTCGCTGGTTTCCTCGCCCATTTCCTCGACAGTTAGCCTTTTTGTATTATTTAAGACACCGTAATGAATTGACCAAATCAGCCTAAAGTCGCCATAAAATAGATCAATTGTCCAGATTATCAGAATGTATAATGGTCTAATGGTGGTGGTGTGCCTGCCAAACAGGCTAGTCCTTATAAATAGATTAGCATTAGTCAAGTAGAGGTGCCCAATGGGAATATACCTGATGACATGTCTAATCAGTCAGCGGGCCGAATAACAGTTTGTGAATGAGTCTACTTGGGAATGTGCTAAAGCCCTTTTCGTGCTAGTGGACAACAATTTTTGAATGAGTCTACTTGGGACTGTGCTAAAGCCCTTCTCGTGCTACCAGACTACAGTTTGTGAATGGGTCTACTTGGGACTGTGTTAAAGCTCTTCTCGTGCTAGGTTAGCCCATGCCACGTGTACGGCTTTGATCGTATCACTGATTGATGTCTCATCAGGTAGCATACCTTAATTCTTCCTTACGTCCATCTTATATAATGAGAGAATTTATCTACTTCCTTGATTCTACCTCTTATTGCGCAATAAAAGGATAATATATTAATCGCATTTGCATCTATTAAGTTATACCCTTGCAGGGTTCTTACCGTTCCAAGACTTGATCTTTGTTTGGTAATTGTTTCCTTTTAGGAGTGTCTTTCTCCCAAGGCAACAACTACACCACACCACCATTTTCTCTTTCTCACACCACCATTGAGTTTATTTTATTTATTTATTTATTGATTTATTTATTTTCTTACTTTCTCACACCACCAAACAATATGCATAATAGAGAAATCGAAACTCAAAACAAAAAAAACTCAAAAATGTAACATTCAACCAATTTAAACCCTAATTTGAGACTGATTCTCAAGTTCACCAAAAAACAAAAGTTGTAGTACTATGAGTTATCTAATAAACATAACTTGAATCACTTGCAAATGTCTTGAAATAAGCAAGTTATAATCTTTTTACTAAAGTCGTGCAAATCTGTTTTTGCAATGAAAATGGGATAGTGTTTTTAACTTTCGGCCAACTTATGTTCTCGATTGAGATTGATTCTCAGTTGATAAAAACTCAAAAGTTGTATTACTTTGAGTTATCTAATAAAAAAACTTGAATCACTTAGAAATGTTTTGAAATGATCAAATTATGGTCATTTTACTAAAGTTGCGCAAAATCTGTCAGAAAAATGAAAATGAGATAGTGTTTCTGAATATCAGCCAAGTTATGTGCTCGATTGAGGCCGATTATCAAGTAGATCAAAATACATAAGTTGTAGTACTCTGAGTTATCAAATAATCACAACTTGAATCATTTTCAAAATATTTTCAAATGAACAAGTTATAGTCATTTTACTAAAGTCACGCAATCTGTATGAAAAAATTTCTTTTCGCAAAGTGCACTACGGGATATCTAAGATAACTTGCATTGTACAATGCGAACAGGAAAAAAAATTTCTTGTTTGCATTGTGCAATATAACCAGGAAAAAAATTTATGTTCGAATTATGCAATGCGGGGTATCCAAGATTTCTCGCAATGCACTCTATGAACAAAAAAATTTTCGGATAGATTTCACGACTTTAGTAAAATGACCATGACTTACTCATTTCAAAACATTTTTAAGTGATTCAAGTTATTTTTGTTAGATAACTCAAATGACTACAACTTTTATGTTTTGATAAATTTGATAATCGATTTCGATCGAGAACATAAGTTGGCCGAAAATTAGAAACACTATCCTGTTTTCATTTCGAAATAGATTTGTGCGACTTTAGTAAAATGACCATAACTTACTAATTTCAAAAAACGTTTTCAAGTAATTCGAGTTGTGTTTATTAGATAACTAAGAGTTTGATGAGATTGAAATCGGTCTCAATTGAGGGTTTAAATTGGTCGAAAGTTACCCGGTTTTTTGTTTTTTCGTTTTGAGTTTGAGTTTCTCCTGTTATGTTAAGTTATGGCATATTTATTGAGTATGGGTTTAAGGGTTTTTTCAACTTTGAGAGTTTTCGAGGAGAGGAAGAAAATTTGCAAGAGATTTGAGTGTGGGGAGAGATTTGCAAAAGATTTCGAATGAGGGAGGGAGGAACCATTGTTGATTTGAATGGCGAGGAAAAAAATGGATGATTTTTGTTTATATAGGTATTATGAAAAAGTATGGTGGTATGAAAAAGAAAGTAGGTGGTGTAAAAAAGTAGAATGGTATGAGAGAGAGGAAATGGTGGTGTGGTGCAGTCGCCGCCTTCTCCTAATTTGATTAGGAGTGGTTTAAATAGGTCTTGAGCTTATTCTAGCCTAGGAGTCCGCCTTCTGATATTCTTGTCCAGGGTCAAATTTCGAGATTCCTGTCATATTGGGCTGGTATAATCTAGGCTTGATCTTCGCAGCCGCTTGCATTTAAAAAAAGACTTGATTTGGGCCTGGCCCATCGGACTCTCTTCTATTAAGGTTGGTCAATTCTGACTTAATTAGCACACCAAGCAAGCTATGCAATATTGTTTCTAAATGTTGAAGGGTCAACAGATTGATAAGTGCTAGCTAATTTACTAACAACCCTGAGGGACAAGAATTTATTGTTTGTTCAACGCATACAAACATACCAGATCTAGTACTAATTATCAAAAATAAAACATATCATACAAAAAGCCCTTCCTTCACCATCATACACTGGTTTGAATTGAGGTACTATAACCAGTTTGATCGTCAAAGAACTTGTTCCACAACATAATACCTCCATACTTGGGTGACGTTTTAATGGCTGGGAGAACTTGTGATGTCAACACATCCACAAGAATAAATCCACTTCCTGCTGCCCCAGTTGCTGCTGGCAGACCCAAGTAAATCTTTTGAGCATTAATCTGACTTGTCCATGTATTCCAAGAGTTCTTTAGATTGTCAATATTGTTGTTTCTTCCGTATTGGCAAGATGGGTTGTTGTAAAACTGCACCCATACATAATTGAAAAGCCCAGTATTGAGTGCACCACCTAGATTTGCGTCCGGAAATGGACATTGTGGAGCTGCACTTAGTAAGACATTTCTGCTTGAGAGGTACATGGCAAGTGTGTCCCAATGCTGTGCAGAGCCTCCCTGCTCAACGTCAAAATCTATGCCATCTAGGGCTGCATCACCAAGTGGACGTGTGGATGAAATACCACCTAAGAAGTTGTTCCATAAATAATCTCCAAACTGTGTGGCATCCTCAGCGGTGGGGAGCAACTGCCAATACCACCACCAAGGGAGAGCAACAATTTGATTCCGCTTTGTTGGCAGGCTCTTATATCTTGGCTGAGAATGATACAACCATTGGCTGATGGGTTGCAGTGACCAGCAAGGTTTAACTCAGGGGTTTGGCCATTTCCGAATTTGTTTAGGAAAGCTATGTTTACATAGGCATATCTCCCTGTTGCACATGTTTGTGCTAAGGTTCCTTCATTGTCATTTTGGCCCCAGTATATGGCGATGTCTCCAGCAAACGATCTCTTAACTACTAGCGTGAGGAAGATGAGGGAGGATACAAGTATGAGAGATTGGGTAGCCAAGTTCAATATTACTAAAGCAACTATTTGCAAGTTTGAAAGACTTTGTGATTCTCTAGTACTGTAAATAAGCTGTCTTCTTGACTTCTAAAAGTTCATCTAAAAGTTCATCTAAAAGTTCATCAATCAAAGACATTTATAATTGGCCACATTCTCCTGAGTTTTACGAGCGGATCCAATAGGTTGGTTGTTGCATTCTCGTGATGGATCTTTATGCTACGTGTATGACTGTGATGTTCGGTTTATTGTGATATTATCATCCTCATCTACTATAAATTAACGACATTGAACTTGTTGGCCTTTCTAAATTTTCACACGTCTTTGAAACGTATTACACATTCCAGGACTAAACAGAGTTCCTCAGTTTTTACCAAAAAATAAAATAAAACACTTCCTAGTTAACAATGACAAACTATTCCCTTAGTTTTATTCGTCTAAAGGAAGGTCTAATGTTTCACAATTTCTAATTCTTTTTAACAAAAACAAAGAAATGGTGGAACAATAGACCTTGCTTTAGACAAATAATAGGAAAAAAACCTAATCTAATTCAATAACTCAACCACTTGTAAAGCATATGGGTGGACACGTGAAATTAGTGCTGCCCCTAGCCATAAGTTCCATAATGGCATAGTACTATCCAACTTACAAAAGAATATGGGTGGACACGTGAAATTTAGATAGAATATGAAACCATGCTGATTTGGAAGCCTAAATGTTGACTTACAAAAGTTAAATATGGAAAGCATATGGGTGGACAACTCAACCACTTGCAAAGCTTATGAGTGGAAATGTGAAATTAGCCATGACCTGGCCATAAGTTCCGTAATGGTATAGTACTATCCAACTTTTTTATTTTGTAAAGTAGGGGGTCTTTATTAAATATAGTTTTTTTTCACTTTTTTTTTTTTTTTTTAAAGCTTGATGAATTAAACTAGGAAACATACATAGATTTACTCGTGAAAGATGCAAGTTCATGAGCCTCATAATTAAGATTACAACTTATATACATATACTTCCAACCTTTAAATAATAGAAAGAGGCGTTCAATATTACAAAACACAAATAACAAGTTAGAAAGAGGCGTTCAATAGTTAAATTGGAACAAAAAAAACAATTTTTTTTCAAACATATGTGAGATAAAATTTGATAAAACAATTTGACAATAATTAGAGCGTAGGCCATGCTTGGTTCACCAAAATCAGATGTAATTACAAATTTTTTTTTTTTCAAAAGTTGAAATAATTTTAGATAGAATATGAAAACCATGCTGATTTGGAAGCCTAAATGTTGACATACAAAAGTTAAATATGAAACCAATTGGCCTTAATCCATACACTACAAAAAAAACATTATTAGCTACGAAAATTAGCGACGGTTTTTCGCTATTTAAACGCTTTGCGACGACATACAACCGTCACTATAGTTTCTGCTACGGTTTCCGTACATAAATTAAAATCACCGTTTTGCGATGGAGTAAAACTGTCGCTAATACAAGAATTAGCGACGGTAGTGGCGCCATAGCTAATGTTTACAAAATTTTTTTGTTAGCCACGGTCAAAATACCGTAGCTAATGTGATTTTTTTAAAAAATTTATAAGAAACAATATAGCTACGGCACTGGGACCGTTGCTAATGTGTACAAATTTTTTGTTAGCCACGGTCCAAATACCGTAGCTAATGTGATTTTTTTTTAAAAATTATAAGAAAACAATATAGTGACGACACTAGGGCCGTAGCTAATGTTTACAAAATTTTTTTGTTAGCCACGGTCCAAATACCGTAGCTAATATGATTTCTTTTTAAAAAAAATTATAAGAAAACAATATAGCGACGGCACTAGGGCCGTAGCTAATGTATACATATTTTTTTGTTAGCCACGGTCAAAATACCGTAGCTAATGTGATTTTTTTTTAAAAAATTATAAGAAAACAATATAGCAACGGCACTAGGACCGTAGCTAATGTTTACAAATTTTTTTTGTTAGCCACGGTCCAAATACCGTAGCTAATGTGATTTCTTTTAAAAAAATTATAAGAAAACAATATAGCGACGGCACTAGGGCCGTAGCTAATGTATACAAATTTTTTTGTTAGCCACGGTCAAAATACAATAGCTAATGTGATTTTTTTAAAAAAATTATAAGAAAAACAATATAGCGACGACAATAGGACTGTAGCTAATGTTTACAATTTTTTTTTGTTAGCCATGGTCCAAATACCGTAGCTAATGTGATTTCTTTTTTAAAAAAATTTATAAGAAAACAATATAGCGACGGCACTAAAGCCGTAGCTAATGTTTACAAATTTTTTTGTTAGCCAAGGTCAAAATACCGTAGCTAATGTGATTTTTTTTAAAAAAATTATAAGAAAACAATATAGCGACGACACTAGGGGCGTAGCTAATGTTTACAATTTTTTTTTTAGCCACGGTCAAAATACCGTAGCTAAATGTGAAATTTTTTTTATAAATTATATAAAGCAAAATTGTAAACATTCAAATTGATTATTTTCTTGTGAAGAGACACAATTTAGGTAGGTGTAAAAATTGTAAGGTTATACCAGGAGAGTGTTTGACATCCCAACATAGGCTGTTAGTTCTCGATTTTTGTCTTAAGAGTTGGGGTCGTATTGTAATATAGAACAGGTTAGACCGAGAATTAAGTGGTGGACCTTACAGGGAGATGTGTGCCAAAGATTTCGAAAGAGGATTTTGGGTGGCCAGTCAGTTTCAGAGGGTGGGGAGAATCTAGAACCAAAGGATAGGACTGGTAGCGCAGATCTTTTTGAACATTTGGCAAACCGAATAAGAAGATGTGTGAAGGAAGAGTTAGGACAGACCAAAAGAGGAGGTTTCTATGATAAGGAGACATGGTGGTGGAACGCGGATGTGCAACAAACCATTGCGGAAAAGAAAAGATGCTTTACGGTGTGGCAAAAAGATAGGTGCCTAGAGTCTTATGAGCTTTATAAGCAGGCTAAGAAGTTGAGTAGTAGAGCAGTAGGGGAAGCTAAGAAGAGAGCGTATGATGCTCTTTATAATAGGCTAGGTATGAAGGAAGATGAGAAAGATATTTTCAAGATAGTGAAGGCTAGAGAACGAAAAACTAGGGACTTGAGCCATGTTAAGTGTGTTAAGCATGATGATGGAAGAGTCTTAATGCAGGATAAAGCTATTTTAGATAGATGGAAGGATTACTTTTGGAACCCACTCAATGGAACACATGTAGGGGAGTTAAACTTGGAGGGGTATGCTTCACAGGAAGGGAGAGATCGCATGTTCCATCGCAGAGTTAGTGCCACAGAAGTGAGAGAAGCTTTAAAAAGAATGAAGACAGAGAAGGCAGTTGGACCGGATGATATACCAATTGAAGCATGGAAATGTCTGGGAGAAGTTGGGATTCAATGGCTAACTAAGCTCTTTAATAGGATTCTGGAAACTAGAAAAATGCCAGATTCATGGAGGCATAGCATTGTGGTACCAATTTTTAAGAACAAAGGGGATATCCAGAATTGCTCGAACTATAGAAGGATAAAGCTTATGAGTCATACGATGAAACTTTGGGAGAGGGTTATAGAACAAAGACTTAGGAGTTTAACCACGATTTCGGAGAATCAATTTGGATTTATGCCAGGTAGGTCTACTACGGAGGCCATCTTCCTGCTTAGGCAAACTGTAGAAAAATATCGAGAGGCACGTAAGAGTTTGCATATGGTTTTTATTGATATGGAGAAAGCATATGATAGGGTCCTCAGGGAGTTAATTTGGTGGGTGCTTGAAAGGAAGAAAGTGTCTCAATGTTATGTCGATATCATTAAGGATATGTATGAAGGGGTTGTAACAAGTGTTCGCTCAGTAAGTGGGATGTCTAGTGAATTTCCAGTGACAGTAGGACTACATCAAGGGTCGGCGTTAAGTCCATATCTCTTTGCTTTTGTCATGGATGAGTTGACGAGACATCTACAAGAAGATGTACTTTGGTGCATGTTATTTGCAGATGATATTGTCTTGATGGATGAGATTAGTGCAGGTTTAGGTCAGAAATTAGTTAAGTGGCAGGAGGCTTTAGAGAGTAAAGGTTTTAGAATTAGTCGTTCGAAGACGGAGTATCTAGTGTGCAACTTTGGGTGTGAACCAAAAGGGAGAAGTAATGCAATTGAGATCGAAGGTGTCGAGGTCCCGGAGTAATGCAATTGGTTGAAATGGCAATGGCGTCAGGAGTATTGTGCGATAGAAGGATGCTTGCAAGGCTAAAAGGAAAATGCTATAAGACCATTGTTCGACCAGCCATGCTATACGGTTCAGAATGTTGGGCTACTACAGGACAACACACGCATATGATGGCAGTCGCAGAAATGCGTATGTTTAGGTGGATGTGTGGTAAAACTCATAAGGATAAAATTAGTAATGAAAGAATTAGGAGATACTTAGGTGTAGCGTCCATAGAGGAAAAAATTAGAGAAAGATATTTAACTTGGTTTGGTCATGTGCGGAGGAGACCAAACACGATGCCAATTAGAAAATGTTTAGATTGGATAGTTAATGGAGGGTGTAGACGGAGGGGACGACCGTTGAAAACTTGGATGAAGACGGTGAATGACGATATCATTGAGCTTGGATTAGGTGAGGAAATATGGGAAGATCGCATTGCTTGGAGAACCAAAATTCATGTAGCCGACCCCGAAAATCTCGGGAATGGGCTTTGATGATGATGATGATATAAAGCAAAATCGCTATATATTTATAAACTGAATAAAATCACCAATAACTCATTTTTGTCCAGCTCGATTTGGAGATTTGGCTTTCACCTAGCCGACCTGGGTTTGAATCCCGCCAATGAAACTTTTTTATTATAATAAAACTCATTAACCACGGTTCTCTACCGTAGCTAAATTATTTTTTTAAATTTATATATATATTTATAAACTGGATAAAATCACCACCAACCCATTGCTGTCCAGCTCAGTTAGGAAACCTGGCTTTCACCCAGGCGACCCCGGGTTGAATCCCGCCAAATAAACTATTTTTTTTATATTAATATTTTTATCTTAGCGACGACAGTGTGCCATTAGCTACGGTTCTCTACCGTAGCTAATTCTTTTTTTTTTTTTAAAAGTTGTATAAAACAAATAGATATATATATATATATATAACTGGAAACATACCCCAAGCCTCTTGTTTTTCTTTACGATCATATAAAAGACGATCAAAGAATATCAGATCAGATCAAAGAAAATCAAAGAAGATCGGATCAAATAAGATCAAAGAAGATCAGATCAAAGAAGTTCAAAGAAGATTAAAAAAGATCAAAGAAGATTAGATCAAAGAAGATGAGATAAAAGAAGATCAGATCAGATAAAGAATATAAGATCAAAGAAGATTAGATCAAAGAAGATGATATCAAAGAAGATCAGATCAGATCAGATAAAAGAAGATCAGATAAAAGAAGATCAAATCAGATCAAAGAAGTTCAAAAATGATAAAAAAGATCAAAGAATATCAGATCAAAGAATATCAAAGAAGATCAGATCAGATCAAAGAAGATTAGATCAAAGAAGATAAAATAAGATCAGATAAAAGAAGACGGGATAAAAGAAGATCAGATCAGATGAAGAATATAAGATCAAAGAAGATTAGATCAAAGAAGATGAAATCAGATCAAAGAAGATCAAATAAGATCAAAGAAGTTCAGATCAAAGAAGTTTAAAGAAGATCAAAAAAGATTAAAGAAGATCAAATCAAAGAATATCAAAGAAGATCAGATCAAAGAAGATGAGATAAAAGAAGATCAGATTAGATGAAGAATATAAGATCAAAGAAGATCAGATCATATCAAAGGAGATCAAATCAGAACAAAGAAGATTAAAGACGATCAGATCAGATCAAAGAAGATCAAATAAGATCAAAGAAGTTCAAAGAAGATAAAAAAGATCAAAGAAGATCAGATCAAAGAATATCAAAAAAGATCAGATCAGATAAAAAAAGATTAGATCAAAGAAGATAAAAGAAGATCAGATAAGATCAGATTAAAGAAGATTAGATCAAAGAAGATCTGATCAAAGAAGATGAGATAAAAGAAGATGAGATAAAAGAAGATCAGATCAGATGAAAGAATATAAGATCAAAGAAGATTAGATCAAAGAAGATGAGATCAAAGATATTCAAAGACATTTCATTAGCGACGGTGGTGTACCGTAGCTAACTTTTGTAAAACAATATATATAAAAACATGTAGCGATGGCAACGGGACCGTTCCTAAGCTTTAGAAGTTAAATTTCATTAGCGACGGTGGTATACCGTAGCTAAAGTTTGTAAAAATATATATATAAAAACATATAGCGGCGTACAGGGGCCGTCGCTAAGCTTTAGAAGTTAAATTTCAATAGCGACAGTGGTGTACCGTAGCAAAAGTTTGTAAAAAAATATATATAAAACAGGTAGCGATGGCCAGTTTGTCGTCGCTAAGCTTTAGAAATTATATTTGCTTAGCTACGGTTCGTGCCGTCCCTAATCGATAAAAAATATAAACCATTCGGCGCGAATAAAATTGATTATCCCACGTTTTGTGAAGAACCAGTGAGAGGAAACAGTGAGAGGACGAACCAGTGAGAGGAAGAATCAGTGAGAGAAAACCCTATTTTTAGAGGAATTGCTTTGAGAGGACGAACTAGTGAGAGGGAGAATCAGTGAGAGGCTAGTTTGAGAAGAAGAAGGTTTGGAAGAGCGCTTTTGAGAGGACGAAGGCTTCACATCCCTCGTGACGGTATTTTCAGAGGAAGAAGCTCTACGAGGAAGACGCATGATTTTCAGAGGAAGAAGCCGTGAGAGGACGAAGGTGTGAGAGGAAGAACCCTTCAATTTTGAGAGGAAGAAGGTCTGATAGGAAGATCCCACGCCGCATCTCCTGTAAATTTGGTGTTTTTGTGCTCTATTAAGGGTTCAAGGTGAGTAAAAATCAAATCCCTAACTTAGGTTTATATTGTTTTGCAAATTTAGTCTAAAGATGCAAATTTTTGTATATTGTTTTGAATTGTAAAAGGCTTTTTGTACATTCATGAACTCAAAGACTCACAGACTAATTTTTTTTTTTTTTACATTCATGAACTCAAGGCGTAATCGACTTTTGTTTTTCTTCACCAAAGCTTATCCTTCTAAATGGCCCTCCAACACCACTCAGATTTGTGAGCCACTCCTAAAATTTTAGGGAGTTCTAATATTTATTTGGTTTGAAAATGTTAAAGAGTTGCAACTCGAAACGAAAAAATGCTCGGATATTTTTCAACTATAAACAAAATGGGACTTGCTATTTGTGAAACTGTACAACTCTTAAAAATTTTGTGTTTGACATAAAAATTTTGTGTCTGACTTGATTAGAATGTGAAGATTAGAGTGTCCTTTCTAAGTAGGGATGACAATGGGGCGGATTTAAGCAAATACATCCCCGCCCCGCTGGGGACTGTGGGGCCCCAAACTTTGCTTTATCAAAATTTTCCTCGTACTAGATTCATTTACTTGGGGTATTATGTTAATGGTACAAAAATGAAAATGAATCATTGACCGTCCACACTTTTGATGTATTTTTAGTGTATCAACCAATAGTGAAATGCTTGCTTAAATTGGTTTTGTTTTGACCATGTTAGTGCCATGCTTTTCTTGCATTTTTTTTTTTCATACTAGGGCATTCTAAATAATAAAAAGGAGCTTGCATGACAAGGCAAACTTGTCATGAAACTAAGGTGTTCTCTAATAACAACTTGCCCTGTTAGAAGGTTTGATAATATGGATGGTGATGAAGATGTTGTAATAGAGTGTTAGCAAGTTGGGTCTTCTAAGTTTATAGAGTAAAGTATGAATTTGTCAATCATATTTTAAAGTATGACAACATGTTCTGCATCTCAACTTTAATGTTATTTTACAATATGAACAATATATGATTGGTACTTATATTTTATTCAATGGTTTAATATATGTGGTTCAATGTATTTGGCTCTATGGCTGTGATAAATTTGATGTTGCTTTCTGAACTTATATTTTTTTTCTATGCATGAATATGTGCAATCTTGAATGTCATAATAGGTTAAAAAAATCTAGAGATGAGGCGTCTAACTCAAAGAGGACGGTTGCATTCTCGAAGAGCAACCTTTTCACGCCAGGCTTCTACTTCACAAGCTATATCAAGTCAGGAAAGGTCACAGCATGTGTCTCAACTATCTCAAACAGATAGTGTAGTCCCTGAGACTATTACTCCCTCTATTGCTGGATAGGGACAGCCGCTATCTAAAGATCAACAAGACCTTGCTGACCATGATATGAATGAAATTGAACAACAACTAGAGAGGAGTACGGATGGACACCTATCTACAAGGCATAGGGATGAAGCTATTCGTATAGGTAATGTTTGCTGACTTATCGCAAGTGTAAAATTTTTTTTTCCCAGATATGACATAGTTTGAGGAAATCAAATTTTTTTGTAATATTCATGAGATATAGCTTATTTCACTTTGGTGCTATTGGAATTGCAGTACAACGATATAAGAAACGCAGGGGTACGCATCAATATGATGGCCCAAACCATACAGAATTGATGGTGGTGAAATGCAATGCCTTTGGATAGCCTATCGGCAAGACAGCGGCAAAAGTATCTACTGAAATTGGTATAATCGCACGGGATGGAAGTAATGAGCCTCTTTCACCTTGCAAATGGCCGAAAATTTCACCAGATGTGAAGGAAACTATTTGGAAGCTAATATCGGTAATAGTCTTGTAAGTTTAATAATATACGACATAGCACATTTTCCCAAATCGTATTTCTATATTACTTATCGTAGCGTGATAATTATTGGAATCCTACATTTTTGTCACAGGCAAAGTTCTCATTCGAAAACTATACGGACAAAACTAAGGTCTTTGTCTATCTTGACGAGTGATTTTGTTTCAAATTTGATAATTAGTGTTTTATATATCGTCATGTGATTATATTATACTAAAAAAAAACTTTATTATAAAATTTGACAGAGATGGGTCCAAACTAAAGCTTGCTATTGTTGGAAACAATGGAAACACAATTTGTTCAGAGCATATCATAGGTATGATCGACCACTTGAGCAACAATATGAGCACACTGATGATGGGGTGGATAAGGCTCAGTGGTGGATGCTTGTACAGTACTGGAGGAGCAAAAATTTTAAGGTATATATGTTAAGTACTGTAGTTTAACTAGTACGATAGTTCATATGATTGAAATGAATTGTAACTGTGAATTGGTGTTTGTATGCAGAAAGTTAGTGCACAAAATAAATCAAATCGCGCCAGATTGAAGATGATTCATCGATGTGGAACCATGTCATTTGCACGTAAATGGGAGGAAGAGGTAGCAATTTTTTTTCCCAATGATTTCTATACACTACACCAAAAACCCCCTTTAGCCACGCCGAGCTGGCCACGGTTCTAAACCGTTGGGCTATTTGCCACGGCTACAAACCGTAGCTATATTTACCAACGGCTTAAAACCGTGGGTAAAAAAAACATGGCCACGACTTAGAACCGTTGGTATATTTGACACGGTTAAAAACCGTGGCTATTAGTAGCAACGGCTCAACACCGTGGGTATTATTCGCAACGGCTCCAAACCGTTGCAAAATAACTTTAGCAACGGTTCTAAACCGTGGCTAGGTGTAGCAACGGCTTAAAACCGTTGCAAATTTTTTTTAGCAACAGTTCTAAACCGTGGCTAGATCTAGCAACGGCTAAAAACCGTGGCTAAATCTGCCAACGGTTTAAAACCGTAGCTAAAGACCAATCACTTTCGCGCTTTGGCCAAAATACTTTCGCGCTTTGAAGGTTTCAGTTTCGCGCTCTGGCGAAAAAATTTGGGGAAAAGATATTCACACTCTCTCTACGCCTCCTCTTCACAAGCACTACTGAAGGAAGGAGAAGGACGGAAGAAGGAGAGGACGAGAAGCAGAGAAGAAGAAGGAAGAAGGACGGAAGAAGGAGAGGACGAGAAGCAGAGAAGAAGAAGGACGAAAGAAGGAGAGGACGATAGAAGAAGAAGAAGAAAAAGAAGAAAGTTTGAGAAGGGTGTGAGTTGTTCGCTTCATGTGTCACAGTCGATTGATGATTTTTCTGGAGAGGAGAGAGAGAGAGAGAGAAGCGAAGCGGTTGGGGGTTTGAAGAGATTTCAAGGGAAGGTAGCCATAGTTACAACATCAACACAGGGGATCGGTTTCGGCATCGCAGAGAGACTTGGCTTGGAAGGAGCTGCTGTTGTGATCTCATCTCGCAAACAGGTTCATGGGATTCTCTCAAAATTCAAGCTTTTGTATGGATTTGCATCAAAATTTGATCTTTATATGTTTTTTTGAGGAATGAATGAGAGGTGGATTGATTTGGGGTTCTTTTGGATTTTTTTTTTCTTCAGAAAAATGTAGATGAAGCTGCTGAGAAGCTTAGAGCTCGTGGGATTGAAGTTTTGGGATTGGTTTGCCATGTATCAAATGCTCAACGGAGGAAAAATCTCATAGAGAAGACAATTGAGGTCAGGACTTCAAAATTCTAAATTAAAGAAGCAATCATTGGTAGTTGAAATTCTATTTTGTTGTGAAATTCTACTGCATGATTATATCAAGTTTTCTTAGGGAGGGTTCAATGTTATTTAACTAAACACTCCAGAGGAGGGGTTAGGCTGACCCCGACCACTGAGTGCATTTATAAAACAACTAAATGCATGGGAAAGAATGGAATTTCTCCAAATCAGTTTAATATAAAAGTCAGGTCGAATGTAAGCACGTAGTACCTCGTGGACCGACTTTATTGACAATAATCCATTGCTATCATGTTTCCAAATTTTTTAGCATGGTATTCCGAGGTTAATATTCCTTTGGTTTCTTATTAATTATTAAAGACTGAGATTAGGTTCTTCTTCTTGTTGGTATTTTTTCTATGTTTTTGGCTTTTGTAGGGGTATTTACGTGTATGATATTTTTGGTACCTTGAAACACCAATATGGCAGCTTAAGAAAAGAATGATATATTGTCCACTTTTTCTGTCTACATCTTTTGGTTATGAATTACTGCAGAGTACTCTGTTATCTTACTGTCAGTGTAGTATGTTGCTATAAATAATAGTTTAGGAAGGAAAGTAGGCATTCATTGATTGTAATAGAAGTATACATCAGAGCATTTGCTCTTGGGAGTGTATGGCCACTCGAATAGCCTACTTGTAACTTTCCTCTCAACTGGTTCATATTACAACAATTCTAATACATTCCATAGTTTCTCTGTCTACATCTTTTGGTTATGAATTACTGCTTCTGAACTTATTTGGTATTACATAATCTCAGTCTTTGTCAGATTCTGGAACTGAAACAGGCAGCTCATATCAAGATTTGGTTCCACAATATACAGAGATTTATCCACATCTGACATTGGTGCTGATCTTGCATTGCTTGTAACCCCAAATTCTGCAGAAACAAGAACAAAGTAGGTCAGTTCTTAACATTCTGTTTATGAATATGGGTTAAAAGTGAAGATAAGAGAGAGGACTATATACTGAAGCGTGTCTTATGAAATATGTACTAGAATAAATCATGATATTGTAATCTTGTCCTAAATTCGATGGTTTCTACTATGGACTAGAATAAATCATGATATTATGATCTTGTCTTTGAGGCTGGATTGTTTACATGACGATAAACATTCAGTCTCTACAGATGGTTTCTAAGCAGTTGATCATTCTTAAATTAAGATAGGCAGTAGAAGTTGGCACCATACTAATATACTATTACTCATGTTTGAGTTTGATTGAATAGCAAAAATCATGTTTTCGTTGTGTGAGAATAATTTGTAAATGAGATGAGTTTGAATTGTAGTTTTCCCTACGCTGTGCAGACGTCACAGTATACCAAGGGTTGAGGTTGCTTGTCCCTTGTATCTTTGTGGGTTAATCATTTTGCTTTCTCCTCTTCAGAATGCGGTGTACCTTGCAGCAATTAAGGGCTTAGACATAGTTGATGCGGTCCTTGATTCTTTAAACAAAACCGGATATAGCACCCTGACTACCCAGGAGGTTATCATCCAGTCCACCAGTGAAGCAGTTTTGTCATCAGTGAAGAACACCAAGACTGCTCAAGGAATCAAACTCACTGAAGGGCTTGGGAGCTTGCCCAAAGTAGTTTTGAATTCTGCTTGTAGAAGGTAATGAATTTACATTCTTTACCTTCAATTGTTATGCATATTACATGTCATTTGGTTCTGTGGGAAACCAAATATATCACAGCAGATATGTTGTTCTTGTATTCAAGAGTGCTCTTTATTAAATATGTTTCTTGTGGCAGGGGAAAGAGATGGCAAGAGTGTTTTGGATGCCTTTTTCTTGGGTAGGGCACTTGCAGAAGTGATCAACGAACGCATTGAGTCTACAGTTGGGGAGTTGTTGAGTATAGCTGGTAGGTTGCAGGCTGAACAACAAAAGCAAATACAAGAGTTTCAGGTAAGAAATTCACCAGTTTGCATATCTTTCACTTTGGTTACTTCGTCATCATTTCAAACCAGCTGAAAGTGACTTTTATTTTGTCTACATAGCCAGTTCTAATCTGTTTCGGTCTGCTTTTATTTCTTGACCAATGCATACTACTAGCTGTCTTTTCCCCTGATTCTGTTGTATTCAATTCAAGTGAACTTATTCTATTTAGAATAGCATAATTGTGATTATTGGAGAAACTCTTACGAATCATCAACATGCAAATTACAAGGAAATACGTATAATGTGGTTATGATCTCAAACTGAAACTGCAGCATGGATTTTTGTAATATTTTTGGTTTTCAATCTGGAATTTTGTTTACTGACAAGTTATGCTTGATTTGTAGTTGCTATTGCTTTTGCTTTTATTTGTATGGATATATGTTTGGTCAAAAGTTTTCATATATGTAATTGTAATGCATTAACGAGTCGAGCGGTCTAGTAAAATGTTAACATTGCCAATTTAAAATTAACATTTTACTACACTGATTGTATAGTTTGGAGACGATGAGTTTGGCCACATGTTGGTGAACATACTAAAGAGCAACGAGGTGAATGCTGACGGAGTATGTTATGACAAGGATGCAAGGACTGCATTGGCTTTCATTACGTTGAAGAAAAATGGGGAGAGGGAGTTCATGTTTTACAGGAACCCCAGTGCAGATATGCTATTGAAGGAGTCAGAGCTAAACATGGACCTCATTAAGAAGGCCAAGATCTTCCGTTATGGATCCATCAGCCTCATCACTGAACCATGCAAATCAGCTCATATCTCTGCCATGAAAGCAGCTAAGAGTGCTGGTGTTTTACTTTCCTATGATCCTAATGTACGTTTGCCACTTTGGCCTTCTGCTGAGGCAGCTCGCCAAGGCATTAAGAGCATATGGAAAGAAGCTGATTTCATCAAGGTTGGTTTCTTTAACTGTGAATCTGTGATCCTATAGATTTAAAATATATTGAGATTCCAAGGCAGTGATAATCTTTTTAACAGCTGGATTGAATAGAGGTATTCTTACCTGACCTCTCACAATTGTTGCAGTTCCAAGAAAAAAACAATTCTGAGTTGCTTATATTAATACAATTATTAGAAAAATGTTGTATATTTTTATAATTTGAGAAAATATTGAATTCTGCAGGTCGAATTGTGTTTTGCAAGTGGAGCATAATGGCAAAGAGTCCTGGCAAGGTGCTGTCTTGGCTTGGGACAGAGTTGTTTTGCTCTGTTTCTGTTCAGAAACAGGGCAGCGATGGCTGGAAGGTGCAAGGCGCAGGCGCAGAGTTAAACTATTGTAATGAAGATGATTAGTTATCAACCTATTGTAATGATATTCATTGTGTATTTGGTGCTTGTTATTATGTTCTCATGCGGAAGAGTTAAACTTGGTTGTACAATGTAATGATATTCTGATTGATCTATTTTTATGTTGCAGGATATCTGTGCTTGTGCTCGGTGTTCAAGCACAGGATCTCTCATTCGTGTTGAGCCAGTGGCAACCATCAATGATGGAGGTCAACCACTGTCCCCGCCTAGAACTGAAAGATGTTCCAACTGTTCAGGGGCAGGAAAGGTATGAAATCCACAAAAAACATTTTTTATTTTCTTTTCTCACATGTATGTTCAAGAGTGATGTGTTTTTACTGGGGTGTCTGGAACCAATGCTTTTCCATGCTTCTGCCAGTGACGTGTTTAGGAGCTTTCATAGTCTGAGAAGTTAATCTTGGAAGGTTGTATAGGATATCATTCAGACTGGATGTACATGTTAATCTATTGTGATATTTTTGTTATAGTCTTAACTAGAAGTACCACCTGAGTCGTTCTTTGAAGTATTCATGCTGTTCTACAATCTTCTCCCAGGCTCTCTCCACCTGAAATTCTATCTATTTTCTTGTTTAGCAAACCATCTATAAATTTTAGGTTAAATTGATTGCTTATGATGGACAACTATCCTATCCGATAACTCTTCATGCCCTTGTTAGTTTGCCAAATGTTGGTGATGATAGTCGTGTCAGGTTGGCAGCTAGTGTAAATTCTTATACCATAACATCCGACCCTTTATATTTTCTAACACATCTCAACTCTTCAATTACTTGCTGATATGATGAACCTCTAAACACGGTGTCTCTATTGAAATGTTTCATGTTTAGATGGCAAAATAAAGAGTAGAAACAAAGGAATCGTACATAAAAAATAAAAGAGAAGCAAATGAATGCTTCCTTGTTTTCAGCTGTTTTATGCGAGGTTTGTTGCTGACAAGACATTAGGGAATATAATCTTTGTTTTTAGCATGTAACATAAAAAGTTCAAAGATTTTATGTTCATGATGTCTTCATATAGTCTTAGGTGGCCGCCTCCACTGTGACGACATGAAGGCTCTTGAGGTGTCTCGCCTGGCCTCACGCCTAGATTAATAGATTTTATGAGAGAAAATAGTATTCAAGTTTGTGATGGTGAAACGTCAGCACAACTCTTCGGAATTTTTAACAAATCTCTTTCTTAATGCTGTTCTCTGTGGCTGTAATATGTTTTTAAGCTTGTTGCATTTTGGTAATGATCATCGCCTCTTCTATGCAGAAACCATTGGGGTTATTGTCTCTATTGGATGAGGAATCAACTTTTCCTAAAGCCACTGATTTGACCTTTGCCATAAGCTTAAGCAGCATCTAAGCACTAATCTCTGCTTTAAAGGAGAAAGGAGTGGGGCTTTCCGTGTTTGCCATTATGCTGGAGAGGTTAGTTCTAGCTTTTTTTTTTTTTTTTTGCTTGGAGTTTTATGTTGCTGTTTGAGTATTTTAAATAAAGTGTAATTTATGCTGCTCATGCTTTTCTGTACTTGACCAAGGATTTATATTATGCATTCATAATATGACCATACATTTATTATAGTAGAAACTAAGAGCATTATAGGAATTAAAACTCCTTAACAGTGAGAAGGGAAATATGCAAAATTAAAGACATATTCTGCGTAAGCTGAGCTTGATCAAAATAAGTCATAGGAGTATAAGAGCCTTCCTCCCACAGTCACGTTCAAGGCAATAGTTAAATTTTGACTGATAAAATGACTGACGCTCTATGCATCACTGTAAGGGTTTCTGGTGTGACAGTGAGTAAAAAGAGGTACTTTAGGAAGTTTCTAAAACGATTTACTCAAGGACAGTAAGAGACATGCTAAAATGGTCAGTTTGAACCTGCTTCCTTCGGAGGGCTGTTTCCCAGCTGGTCCTTGGATTCTTTCCTGTGATAGACTAAACCAAATATGAAATGACAAATGTTAAAAGTTTTAGGAAGAGCATTATAAAGCAATTTAGTAAGTTTTTGAACTTATCTTGGAGACTCTTTTGTGAGAGTTAGTAAGTTATTCATTTCCACATTTCTCTTTCACCGGCAATGCCATTTGTAATCTTCTATGCAGTTACAGTGTATAAAATTGGATATAATCTGGTCAAGTACAGGAACAGCAGGATTCTGTTTTGGTGCTGGAAACCAATAAATACGGTTTCAGTTGAAGCTGCTCGATGTTTACTGTTTATGCTTTCTACATTTTTTCCTTTTTTTTACAAATTGTATCGCAGCAAAGACCAATGGGTCTTACAAAACCAAGTTTAGTATGGAAAAAGATCTTTATTGTTGGCAAGACTCAACACTTGGCTCCTTTCTTTGCAGGTTAGTATGAACCTTGACAAGGTGGAACTAGATATGCTTGGCACTTGCAAAAAGATAAGCTATACTCTTGAAACTAGTTTTTTTCTTCTTCTCCATGTTGACCTAACTTCACTGCAGAATAGGCCATACATGCGACAGAATTTGCAGGTAACTATCTCCAAGGATGACAATGTCATTCTTCATGGGGCTGGTGACAAGAAGGCCATTGAGGAAAGATGAGCAGGTTTGTACCGTCTTCTCCTACTTGTGATGTTGTATATTTACGGTTTGTCATATGTTGGGTTATGGTTTGGTGTTTAATGGTTCAGTAGTTGTCTTTCTGTTGGATCAATCTAGTTTTTCAGCTTTGTGGCTGCGAGGTTTGGGGATTATGGCAGCTTTCGCAGTCCGGGAAATGGCGATATTCTGCGAGTCTCTCTGCTGCTCGCAGGGGCAGATGCTGTGTGGTTTAGGCAGAGCTCTCTGCTGATCTGCTGTTGCTGTTCTGCTGATCTGCTGCTGCTGCTGATCCGCTGTTGCTGTTCTGCTGTTGCTGATGCGCGGTTGCTGTGCTGCGTGTTGATGCGACGGCTGCGGTGCTATTTTCTGCGCTGCTGATGCGGCGGCTTTGTTGCTGCTGGGATACATTGCAGTTGTTTTGTCGCAGCGTTGACATGCTCAGATGCGGCGTCATGTGGTTGGCGCGTGTGTTCGCCGGTTGATTTAGGCACTACGGTGTCATTTCGGGATTTGTCGCAGAAACGCGCGGGTGCTGCGTTTTCTTCGGTTGAGTTTTGCTGTGCTGTCCGGGATGCTGGGTATAAAAATATGAAGTTATTGTCGCAGAATTTTTACAAAACTTTGTTAAAAGTCCCCTTTATAATTATTTACTTCAACAAATTAGTCATTTCAAAGGAACTGACATCGTCTATCATTCCACAATCACAGAAGGCAATCAAGTGCATGCGACACTCAAAGCGAACTATTTGACAACAGAATGATGTGGATAGTGCCACTTAAATTACGCAATGTGGAGGTATATAACTGCTAAAATGATAACATACTTAAAGAATTGAGTGTTTTTACTGCCTGTTTGCTATTCTTAGGTCTGTTTTGTTTGTTTGTTATCTGGAGAACGTACACGTTCGCATCCAGAAACTGCAAATGTTTAATTTTGCCTTTCCCACTGAAGTTCTAATGGTTTTTTTTATTTGCATTTCTGCCTTGGGGAAAGGTATTTGTTGATGTTTAAGGGTTCCAATGTACTTCATTTCAATGGTTCTGCATGTGTATGGTGTTTTTATTTGGGAAGTATTCGTTTTCCTTTTCTCAAAGTAAATTTATATAAATTTTATTACAGGATTTCCATTTGCTTATGTATGTCAACTCTTGTTACTTCAGCCAATTTATGGCTTTGCTACTGGAGATCCTTTGCGCTTCAAAAGAGCTATAGGTTACAAGGATTTATTCTACATTGACAACAAGGATGTCGAATTTAAAGATGTAAGAATCAATCGTCTTGTTAACTCCAGATTATTATTTGTAACTATTTTCAGATTCGTTCTATCCCACACAGTATTCGATTGTGTAGGTGATCGAAGCTCCCTGCCGAAAGCCCCTCTAGATACATCAGTTGTAGCTCATTGGCTTGCTATTGAAGGTGTACAACCAGCCATTCCAGAAAATGCTCCAGTTGAAGGTCTGTCTCTTAGCTCCAGTTTCACCTTATGCAGAAATACTCGTAAAAGAGTTTGAGACAACCTTTTACATTGTCATTTTTTTAACATTGACATTTTCAACATCACATGCAGTATTTCAAATTATCCAAGAACCCCATCAATAGTTAGAAACTAAACATTACAGAGAAATTGGTTAAGGCATTGCTTGAATATATAAATCTTATTAGGTGAGTGTGAAATTAGTGTCAAACTGTCAATACTCATCTCAGTCATGCCATATTGGAGCCACTTGGTCTGAAAGTATTCTAGTGGTGTTCTAATCTTTTGATTCCTTGTTTAGTTGCAACTGCTAAATGAATGAACAAAAAAAGTTAGAATCAAAGAATTGCCATTAGAGTTGTTTGTTCTTTTGTTTTATGAGAAGTAGCCTGAGAACGAAGAAGCAAGTAATAGCATCTTGTTTCCTTTCTCTATATTGCTCCGATCATGTGGATGTCACTCTTTCAAAAATATATTTAGAAGTTTACCTAAACGAGAACACTTTCTCATATTCAGAAGATCTTATGAATTTTTCTTTAAACTGGTGCAGGGTGAGAAGGATCATCCACTTGATATCCAAGATAGGAAATGTTTTCTCGAAAATTGGATGAGGTTGTTGATGATAGGGACGCTAAGGAGGATTTAAATATGAAATGCCTCCTAGATATGCTAGCTTAAAGACTCTCATTGACCATATGAAGAACTATAGTGGTACTCACGATGAATCAACAAAGTTTAACAAGGAAAAGTCAAGATTCAAACAGTAGAAGAAATTTGGATGAAACAAGCTTAGATATGCTCCTAGATATGCCTCCTAGAAATTTGTATTTGAGATATTATTTGATAGATTTTGACTCAATGTAATACATTTTCTTATTAATTACATTACTTTGCCTCCATGATTTGATAGATTTTGACTCAATGACTCAAAGTCATTTGATAGAAAAAAAAATAAAAATAAAAAAAATTTGCCACGGTTTAAACCGTGGCTAACTATTGCAACGGCTCAAAACCGTTGCTATCACGTTTGCCACAGTTTAAAACCGTTGCTAATAGCTACATCTTGTCACGGCTTAAAACCGTGGCCTGGGTTAGCCACGGCTAAAAACCGTTGCTACCTTGTTAGCCATGGTTTAAAACCGTTGCTAATATCTACACCTTGTCACGGCTTAAAACCGTGGCTATTTTTGCCACGGCTAAAAACCGTTGCTATTCTCCTTGCAACGGTTTAAAACCGTGGCTAAATGCTGAA
>QNQO01008846.1:0-205774 GCA_003290165.1 Berberis thunbergii | reverse complement strand
AGAATATTCATGTAAAATTTAAGAATTCATTATCTATTGTAATACCTGATAACTTCCGATAACATGGACAACAACAAACATGTTAGCCATCGCGATTAACCAAATAGGTTTCTCCAACGAAACGAGGATGATATCTGAAACTTGGTTTCCAAATATATAGTATCCAACAAGCGCAACAGGGAAATAACATATGGCAACAACAATATACGCAACAACCACACCCTTCCACATAGGTTTCTTGGATGGTTTTTCAGGTGTTGAAGGGATTTGGGCTTGAATCTCCAACACAACATTATGTCCAGCGTAAGCAAATGCGACATCACCCAAGGCACTTAAGAAGTTGAAAACCTTCCCAGTAGTTGTACTTGCTTTGAGGGCATACGAGACATCTGGTTGTTTCCCCTTTTGCACAGAAGCTGCCCAAGCAATCGTTGAGTAACTGTAATCAATGACAGACCACATGGTTAGGAAATTATCCCAGTATTGAATAAGTTGAAACAGAGTACACCGATACATTGTGTTGAATGAACTAGTACCTCAAAGACATGACGGCAGCTGCCAACGAGACAATTGAAATCGAATTGAAGTTGGGGAGTTGAGCAAGAATAAAATGGCAAGGGCGAAATCATTATGAAGTAAGTCAGCTTGATATCTTTGCAAGGCTCTTTGCATAGCAAGTCATGGACTTTCTGTATGATTTCCCCCCTGTAACCATGAATACAATATCAACACCAACTTCACAGATAAGTTGCTGGGGCACAACAATATATAGCCCCAACTTTTCACCAAAAGCATGCTGGCCTAACTCATGGTATCGATCAATCGCTTTCCGGGAACCATTTCATGCATTTCAACCATTTGCCATAGAGTGTACAATGTGATCACCCATGACATAATCAGTATTGCAATACCAGGACCCCTGAAAATTACACATATAAGCATTCATTCAATAACATGATTAAAAGCAAATTTTGTTTCGAATTGTCAAACATACCATCCGAGTTCAGACAAAGCATAAGGAAGACTGAGGACACCAGCTCCAACCATAGCAGTGACATTGTGAAAGGCTGAGTACACCATTTCGCACTTCTCGAAGAAGTAATGGGAAGCCAATCATCAATTGCCTTCTCCTTTTCTGTTCTTTCATCAACTTCATATCCCACTAAACACCCCAAAATTTGAAGAAACCAAAGATCAAACTCATACACAAAAACCCTTCACTTGATCATACTAGTATATTGTATAAGCAAAATTACAAGTTTTTTTAATTAAATTTTCACTTATTTTGCTTTATTTCCCTGTGGCACAATCTCTCCAGAGCCAATTAATTGTATGTACAATCTTCTCTAATTTCTACAACATTTTCATTCAAAAACATGGTTTGCTATGGAAAATTTTCTCAACTAGAATCTCCGGTGAAGTATGATTTTTTATTTTATTTTATAATTTTTTACCCAAAAAGAAACTCCAATATTTTAATAAGCTAGTTTCCTTCATCTAATTTACATACTTTAGACTGTAAAAAAAAAAAAAAAATTAATCCCCGAAGTATTGACTGTTTAACAGAGAGATATTTTATGATTCTGATCACAAGTTTTTTTTTACTCATACAGCCAATTTTGAAATTAGAATAAAAGACAGAAAGCTGACTTTGACCTTTGCACAAGATTCAGACTTTGTTTAAATGGCAGAGTTCAATGAACTCTCTGGTTTATCACTTGTGAGCACATTAAACACATTTTTTTCTTGTTGATCAAATCATGAAATCATATCTAGCAAATCCAACACAACAAATTTTACAATTTCACAAAAAAAAAAAAAAACATTCTAATCCTAATATTGGATCATTTTGCAGTACGATCAAACGAGAATGCCATGCAAATTAAATTAAGAGTGAGGCTAGAGAATAAGGTTCTGCATCAGGATGATGTGCATATAAATGCTTTTAGAATTTTATCATTTTTTAAGATTGCGCCACTTACCTGAATGCAAATTTGTTGTAGAAACCTAATTTCGAACAAAAAAAAACCAAATGAAGCGTGGAAAAATACATAAATAAATTACCTTGTTAGTAGAATAGTCATCCTCAGCTTGGGTACCCATAACTCTGAAGATCGAAAGATTCACCCAAACACAACCACGCACACACACCTCAACCCAGAGAGAGATTGAGTGACAAAAAGAGATCACTTTGAGAGAGAAGAAGAAAAAGAAGATTGATAAAGACTTCAATGTGTAGAGAAAATAAGTTATTTGGAGAAATATGTGGGATTTATAGGTAGGGAGGGAGTGCAAACGGGTGCAATAAGGTTAAGAGCTTTGCTACAGAGCGAGGGAGGGAGCGAGGGAAAGGGGCAAGGGATGAGTGTAACCACCCATCCTCCTCGGGATGATTGCATCGTATTGGAGATGCGTGCAAACGCTCATCGCGAGGAGAATCGCTCCCTTTTCCTCAACCCCTCCCTCGACCCCTAGAATTTTCGTTTAGGGAGGGAGCGAGGGAAAGGGCAAGGGATGAGTGTAACCACCCATCCTTTTCGAGATGAGCGCATCGTATTGGAGATACGTGCGAACGCTCATTGCGAGGAGGATGGATGGTCCCTCGCTCCCTTTTCCTCGACCCCTCCCTTGACCCCTAGAATTTTCGTTTAAAAGTGACGTTTTTGGTGTTTTTGTTTGACTAACAAAGTCTTCGGGGGGACACAGAACAAATGAAGAAAATATACAAACGTGACATGTTTTTGCCCTACCTGGAACTTATAAGAAATTTCAACGAAGCGTAACGATGTTGCGCTGTTGATCCATAGCCAGAAATTTTACGATATTACATGCCTTGCCTATTTTTCACAATAATTCTCTCATGGACCGATATCGTGATCCGTTCTTGGATTTGTATATATTGATAATATTGATTGGCACAATTATGAGGAACTCATTCCAATTTTTTAATCCTAATTTATTCCTCGTTAAAGTCTTCGATTCCTTCGTTATTAAATTTTTGTAAATTATTAAAGTTATAATACAAAACCTTAGACCGCTTAGGCCCCTGGGCGTTACGCACCTGCTCGCCGCCCACCCACCACTTAGCACTTTTTAGAACATTGATATTTCTACTCGTCCAACTTAATTCGTTGTACTAAAATATCTGAAGTAGATACTCAAAACTGCTAATGGCATTCTGCACTCATTGAATCCAATCATAGATGCATGGAAGTTTTGGCAATTACAGATGTTGATACATAGTTTTTAGTGTAACTGTACCAAGTGGTATGGAAGTCTACGTAGACGACATGCTACCAAGTAATCGACAAACTCCCAATGGAGTCAACCTGAAGACCACAAATTTTGGAGTTATTATGGTGATGGGAGCACCAAAGAATTCAATCAAGTAATTAATAAGTAACAAATGGTTTGATTAAGAAGCAAATTGACACCTTGTTCTTGAGAGTAGGTGTGTACAAGTGATTGGATGAGTAAAGTTTCTCTCAAATCATGAGTAGAAATTTCTCCAAAATAACAGCATTACAACCCAATCAAGACTTGAAGAATATCTCCACATCTTTTTCTTAGAGAATGTCTAGTGTTGCTATTGCAAATTAATTATTGATTATAGAGGTTTTACTAGTTTGATAGTTCAGACTTGATAGCTATCTGATTAATAACAAAAATAACATAGACGCGGGGAATAAATATTTTAATATGACGAACTGAGTATATCTTTCATTAAGCTACGTCAGTTTGACACACAAGAATAGTATGCTGACATGTCTAATCTCGCATTTGTGAGATGGAAAGTCCAGTATGATTATAATCGCTCATGATAGTCAAATTCTTTAAAATTTGTTCTATGAAAACTATTACTCTTCAAAATAGCTCTGTTAAGGCAGTAAAGGAGACTGAACTGAAACTCGGAAAAAGAGGGGTCAGCTTGAAAATTCATAGAGCGAAACCTTAAGAACGATTGAAATCTCTGTTTCGTTACCTGAAATTCCATTCCTTGATCTGGATTGACTGGTTTGATTTGGCACAACTTATAGGTAAGCATGATTGAGCTGCAAAGGCTTCTGAAACCATAGCTGGTGCCATCAGCTGTAACCATCTTTTTTTCTCCTCTATCAACATTCAACACTGTTCGCTTTCAAGAAAAAAAAAAAAAAATTCAAACCCATGTTATGCAAAATTGATCAAGTTTCATGCAATTGGGTTTGTGGCGAAGTGGCAATTCCAGTCCAGCCCAAGTCACCACCATTTATGCTTCCCAGCCAACCTATCATGGGAGTTTCATGCGTTCCGCCACTCCCTAAGTGTGTGAAGCCTTCATGGCAAACACCTTGCTCTGATAAGCCCTTAACCGGAAGAAAACCTTATTCACAGGACCGCTCGCCTTTTACAAATTCAAAGATTGGTGATAGGTGAAGAGGTGATTCATTGTGTAAACACGGGTAAACCATGCATGGTGTAAATGATCAACATGGTTATGTATGTGCCTATTATCGTATCTCAAACAGATAACAAAAACAACTTATAGAACCAAACCAGAACATAATTCAATTGACTCATTGTGGAGATCCTCTCACAGAGGATCACAATGCATTTGCTTGCACCAATTTTATTAGTAACAGATGCAGTAAAAAATGTTTACTCTCCATCCTGATACACAGAAATGTTTAAATCAAATAAACATTAATCGATGTCCTAAGTGAGATCAAGTCAAGCCTTTTTTTTCCACATGTATGGAAGATAATCTGCTTTCCAAATCAAATCTAAAACTCAGACAATACAAACACTCCATACCGCCACCATTACTACACCAAGATCTGCAATCTCTCCCGATCCCCTGTGCTACAGTAGGACATGAGACAAGCTATTGCATACAAAATACAAAATACAAAACAAGGGTAAACTAAACTATTGTAAAAGAAGTTCATCAACTTGGTTAGAAAATATCATCAGTATAACAAAACTAATTTTCCATGTATTACAAGCAATCAAATATGGTGATAAACAAGGTCAAATATGTTGTTGTATTTCTGATGATCCTTGTTGCTCTGGCGTCAAATGTTGATGCTCAGGCAGAGACACTGTTGGCATGCGTGGTTAGATGCTAGACTTCCATAGCTACATGTTCATTGAGAAGCAGACTTGGCCTCTTGCAGATTATGCGGTTTGCACCTTGGGATGTATTCGAATGCAGTTCATGCCTCGTATACAAAGTATCCCATGCACCCGCCAGCAGCTGAACGTGCCTGTGGATTATGCTTAATTCCTATAATCACTCTATGTATGTCTCTATTTTTCTGTAATAATGGCTTTCATATATGAGCCACTCCCGTAACCTGCTGGTAATAAGAAAATAAAGAGTGATCTCATGATTAATGTTACAGTTTCATATCAATTTCTTTCTAATCTACACTCTACACATTAATTTTCTGTTATCTTTTTTTTTTCCCTAAGCGAATAAACTTATGCAAACCTATCTATTTCCTCTTAATCGACTCCTTGGAAAAGATTATTTGGAATTTGACTTCAAGTTTGTATGACAGCACCTTAGAATGTTATGCAAATGGGAACAGAATAAAGAAAGTGTCAAGTCCCGTTCAGTACTGGGTAAGAGTACTGCTATGTACACTGCAAAATACTTTCTGCACTCATTCAATTTCCCCAAGCATGCCTCTTGTGAGAAACCAGACAAGAGGTAAGTTTCACGATCCTAGTCATGAACCTTCTCCTCAGCTCGGGCTTTTGAGAGAATTGGTTGGTTCATAACAATTGGTATTAAAGTCAAACCCCACGTCTAAGGTTGGTTCATGACAATTGGTATCAGAGTTAAACCCCACGTCTAAGGTTCGATTTTCGACAATAAAATAATTTAGCATTATATATGAGCATAGTGCTAAGTTGTTGAATACTAATAGGTGAGAGAAGCTCATCGGGCCAGTGTCGATAGAGTAGGCCGACGAGGACGTGGACTTTGGAAGCGTGGGGCATTGTCACCAACCCCGAATTAGGTTTTGCGTTCTTGTTGACTCAATTCCTTTGCATTAGTTTAGATCATCTTTTTCTCTTGGTTGTTATATTCCTCACCCACTCCCACCAACCCTGACTGAGTCTCTAGTATGAACTCATGATCACGGAATTTGACTTGATTACATTCCCATATAGACCCCAAAAACTAGGGAAAATGTTCACTGATGATAGGCCCAGTTTTAGTGACTATACCACATCAAATCAACTCAGTGTTTATTTTGTTTAGGAGTTTTGATACTTGGAATCCCATAACAAGATTGATGAATTTGCCTGAACTCCCCAATGAGCCTACTCTAGTGGCTTTCTAAGAACAATGTACTGATAATACGATGAACTAGAATGCTATGCTGGTTATGGGAAAGAAATAGCCTTGTAAATGAACAATGTATTTACATGCTGGTCAGATAGTTTCAAATGGTTACTACATCATATCGAACTTTCACCAATTGGGTCATCACATAAGGATCTAGTTGGCAAAATGGGGCAAGTCAACAAAGCACTGGCAGAAAACAACACCAAACGATGAGTTCCATGCACCTGTTGCCAACCTCTAGACATCAGAACTCCAGTTTTAGGCATTGAGCACCTTGCTTTATGCACCTAAGAAGAGAGTGCTACGAATTTGTATGGAAGAACACAACCGTTGATTGTGTAACAAATTCTAATTGCAATGCGTAGTAAGGGATAAGTAGATAACACTGCTATCTTCCTTGAACTTTTGTCGAACCCTTTATCACCAATAAATATGGAGCCCAAATCAGAACAAGGAGTAGCTTTTTGCTGCAAGACTTCCCTCATTTCTCCCTTCTCTTGAGTTTCTTCCTACCTCATTACCTCTGAATCTAAGACTCGTCCCCTCATTGGCAAACACCTTATAAATACATCCTCTTGTCCCGAAGACTTTATCCAAAGCACCCCTCACCTTTCGCAAGCTCAATAATCCCTAAAGACCAAGAGACTAAACTTGAAATGCCTATGCATCGTTCAAACTTTTACCATTTGAGCTCGTCACCAATAAATATGAAGTCCAACTTGGGACAATGAGTAGCCTTTTGTTGCAATACTTCCCTCGTCTCTCTGTTCTCTTGAGTTTCCTCCTACCTCACTACCTCTGAATCTAAGTGTGCTATCCTTAGCCGCAAATGCCTTGTTCTCACAACCCCTTGATCCGCTGTCTGAATCAAATCGAATACCCAAACTGTACAAATCCTCCTTACTACCACCATTACCACAACAAGGTCTGCAATCTTCTCTATCCCTTATGCTACATTAGGGTATGTGATATGTAGTACATACAAAATCCAAAACAATGGTCAACTAAAATATTTGTAAAAAAGAAGATTATCAACTTGGTTGGATGGGGTGTGTAGAAAATATTTTCAGTATAATAAAACTACTTATCCATGTATTACAAGCAAGCAACTTTGCCCATTTTTCAGTTATGACTCATGAGTGAATCGTGGCGATAAACCTACTAAATCTTCATAGTAGCTAGTAGGGGTACGGTTTTTTACATAGCAATGGCAATTATACAATGTCAAAAATGATTTGAACCCATTTCTCTTCTGACACTAGTTAAGATCAGATCCACTGTTCATTCCTCCTCAACAAAACTCATACTACATTAATGTTCTAAGTTTCCCCTTGTTGAACCAATATCGTAAGCCATGGCTATAACCAAAGTTATCGTCTTTATGATGATCCTTGTTGCTTTGGCATCAAATGTTGATGCCCAAGCAGAGATGGTGTTGGCGTGCGTAGCTGGATGCCAGACTTCTATAGCTACATGTACATTGGGAATCTGGGATGCAGACTTGGTGCCCCTCTTGCAAGTTACGTGGTTTGCACCTTGGGATGCTATTCGAAGGCAGTTTCATGCCTCGTATCCAATTGTATTCCATGCACCTGCCAGTAGCCAAACGTATGGATTATGTTTGATTTCTATAATCGCTCTATCTCTGTCTCTCTAGTCTAATAATGGCTTTGATATATAAGCCACTCCCATAACCTACTCATTGTTAAGAAAAATAAAGAGTGAACTAATGAAAAGATGTCGTCTTTCATATCAATTTATTTCTTATCCATACTCTACACGAATAAACTTATCGATTTTCTCTTAGTCGGCGCCTTGGCAGATTATTTTGAATTCGACTTCACATTTGTACGATAGCACCTTAAAATGTTATGCAAATCGGATTAGATCAACTTGCATCTTTTCTCTTGGTTGAGGTTCCTTCCACAGTTTTTTTTTTTTTTTTTGGTGAAAACTATTTTGGGTCTCTAAGAGCTCATGATCATGGAATTTGACTTGATTCTATTCACAGATGGTCCCCAGAAGCTAGGGAAAAAGGTATCTCACCTTATATTAATGGGGTTAAATGTCCTCTGATAATAGGCCTAGTTTTATTGCAAGGCTTCCCTCATCTCTCCGCTCTCGAGTTTCTTCCTAGCTCATTAGCTCTAATCTAAGCATCCTCCCATCATCAGCAAACACTTTATTCACACAACTCTTTATCCTGAAGACCTTATTCAAATAAACCAACATTTTCACGAACTTGAAGATTTATGTAAGTTCAACCTCAATAATCGATAGTGTAAAAGATTCATGAAGAGGCGACTGTTTGAACAGAGTTATGAATTATTATAAGAGAAACATACTGGTACCAAAAGACACTTATAGTGGGAACCTATGAGGAAATATAGCATAAAACAAGACTAATTACACAACAAATTAGTCTTCTCAAACCACAGAAATAGCTTAAGAAGGTCTACAGACATAATTTTTTTGTCAAACAAGGTTTTGACAAACAAAAACAGAACTACTGAATGCATACAAGCATCATACAAGCAAAGCAGCAAACATGCAATCTAAATCCACATTTGTAAGAATCGGTTCCAGCTCTCACCGAATTTTACACAATAATGAGCCTTATCCTTGCTTCAGTGGTTAATATCAGAGTTCCCATGTTGCATCCTTCCAAACAAGTCAATCATCCCATTGATATAGCTGAGTGCCTATGCCGCTGGTTTGATTGTGACCCACGAACTGTTGCATCATCCACAGCCAGACCTTGTGCACCAAAGCAGAAATATTGATTCATCATTTTCTTGTTCATTGATGTTGATTCCGGTGTTCCACCGTTAAAGTATTGGTTGGAGCAAGAAGGCCCTGCACTATCGTCTTCAGTAAAGACCCCTTTAGATTTATCCAAAGAAATTGGTGAAGACAATGACGATCTTGAGTAAGAACTTGAGGGCGACCTACATGGAACATTTAATATAACACCATGCATTAGTCCTGCAGCAAACTTTTTTTTGGTGGATGGACTAGGAAGATTGCTACGAACTGCAAGTGTTCGTTTATTGTTTGGAAGCACAGATGGCTTTGTAAATCTCTGCCTTAGTGAAGTTGGGGTGTCCTCCAAATCACTCGGTTTCTTATATGACCCCGCCGAATTCTTATATGACCCAATCGAATCCCCGTCCATTTTCTTCAAACCATTGGATTTCTTCTCTTTCCACCGTGGCCATCGAAGAAGAACTTTAAGACGTCTTGCTGCAGAGTTCACTGAACCCAACTTTTTACCACTATCAAAAGAGCCACGGTTACCATTAATTGAATCAAACTGACTCAGTTCACTTGTGCATGAACTCAACCCTGAACTACCTGTGGAGAATATAATGTATTTTAAAATTTTAACTCGTTACTGGTGTATTTTCACAGGAAAAGAAAGTTTTGGATTCATAACTATGATATGAGAAAATACCTTGATCACCACCAGCATCGGACATCTCTATACCCGTGTACAAGAATATCTCCGAGTCAGGAATTCTGAAGGACGTTCCAGGACTAGTTCCAATACCCTGCATCTTTAGGTGAGAAACAATGGCACTTCTTGTCATGTAGTCTTGACAATTGAAGATCCCACCAGCTGAAATCAACTGTTTAATCAAAATATCTGAAGAAGCAGATCGTGGCTGCTGGCTAAGGAGATCAAGTGGTGTCCTGCCATCCACGTCACGCATATTTAGATCGATTGATGGAACAGTCATTAGGAGTTCCACGAGATTAGAGTGAATGTTCCCTGTAACTGCCATATGAAGCGCAGTTCGGCCATCATTGTTCCTTACATTGATGATACCCTGCATGTTGACAATCTTTCCACAAAGTAATTGCTTCATGAGCTCAACTTGTCTGTCCAACCTATGGAAACCAGGTGTTCTGAAACCAGCCACAGCCATGTGGAGGAAAGTGTCCCCGGCATTGTTCGTTAAGGAGGTGGATGATGGCAATGCAATGACAAGAGCCTTCACTACAGCTAAATGGCCTCGATAAGCAGCAACGTGCAACGCAATGTTTCCTTGATCGTCCGTGGAGGTGATAACATCATATGTTGCCACTAGATCCTTAACTATCTGTATGATTGCCGCAGATGGTTAGATTATAAGTAGACCAAAAGAACTTTCAAGTAATTTATGAACATATGAAGTTTATCAACATAACCATTGAACTAACTTTAGAGGTTATCAGAAAGGGGGAATAACACTATCTCAAACTCCTTTTGCAGCAGCACATAATGCATTAAGAAAACACATTTTCAGTGAAGGTTGTAATAATTTATTCTAAGCACTTTGTGATATACTGTAATCACTTAGGCTGTGTTTATGTTGGGAAAATCCTTAAGTATCTGCTTTGATGTAATGGATGCAATCGTTATTTTCAAAACATTGGGCCAGACTATTATAATAATGTTTGTTATCAAGGTACGACTACCCCTTCCCACCCCTCACATAACATAATGAATTCTCGTGAAGAGGATGATGAAACAAGGTACACTCACAAATCATCACTAAAAAGAGCTTCATAGAGATTTGCATGTACGATCAAGCTCAAGCAAACACTTAAGCTTATCAAAACTCAGCCAAACTTCAAAGCATCCAGTGTAGTCATCCTTGTCACACACTCATAGACTTAATGCTTGGAATGTAAATAGCACAATTAATCTATCTGAATTTGACAAACTAATAGAGAACTCACCTCAACTTGTCCTCTCCCAGAGGCAGCATGTAAGATGGATGAACCTGAGCATCTCTATACACCAAGACATCCAAACAATCCCGAAGGAGTTCTTTCAATATCTCAAGATTCCCACCTCTTGCTGCAGTATGAACAGCTCTGTTCAACAATTCCCACTTAAAAACAGAAGGAACCTCTCCTGGAGTCTCCTCTAGTTCACCTTGGCTACTCAACAAACACCTAGGTGAAACCGAGAAATCAAACAAGAGTCTGAAAACTTCCGAATTTTTGCTCCTCGCAGCGGCATAAAATATATCAGTCAAGCCGTATTCACCTTCTCCAAACACAAGAAGAGGGTCTCTCTCAAGCAATTCATTAATAAAAGCCACATCCCCAGCAGAGGCAGCAGTGTACATAAGCCACCCACCGTAGCCAGCTCGAATGAGAGAGTTATTTCCTCTCCTGGCTTCACATTCAATCAGGAGCTTCCTAGCAACCTCAGACCGGCATTTAGCAACATCATCGAATTGGGCTTCATCATCCCAAACAGTTTCAAGGCGACGAATTCTACGGAGGGAGGTGAGCTTGATAAGAAGATTGGCATCAAGGTGGAGGAGCTCTCTGACTAGGTCATAGTGGCCATTGGCTGCTGCCCAATCAATGGGGGAGGCATACCACCACTGGTCTCCAGTGCTTTCCCACCTCAGAGGGAAGTAAGAAGGAGGCATTGTGACCAAAATGGTAGAAATTGAGCTCAATTCAGATATACTAAAAGCTTTTAGAAAAATTTAAGATCCACTAGACGTTACACCAAGAACACTCAACCAACCAATTGAGAAGCCAAAATTATGAAACTTGAAGTGTTTTTAGACCAACTTAAGCAATACCCACTCGAGATAACATCAAGAAGAACAAACTAACACACACTTGTCCATGAAAATAGTGATCAATTGAAAGCTTATATGGAATTTGAAGCAATACCCACTCTAGATAACATCAAGAACAGTGTAACACTACTACTAAACCAAGTACTCGAGGAAGAAGAAGAAAAAAATACCCCAAAGATTACAAATGTTAAGAAAGAGAGAACTAGTTACCAAAACACCAAACAGAACTCGAAGAGAGTAGAAGAAGCTGTAACATTAACCACTGGAGCTCAAGAAAGCATGTGTGCAGAAAAACCACCAGAGAACAACATGGGAAGAAAACTACAACCCACAAGAGCTAAGGTGAAGAGTGCATAGAAGAATTTACAACACCCATTCAAGAAAGAGAGAAATGGGTGAGAAAATGAGTCGGCAAGAGGCATGAGATGACTAAAAGTAAAACAGAGAGAAGATAAATGGGAAATTCTAAGTGTCAAGATAACCGGAGGTTTGGGTTGTGCATTTCTTGCTAAAATAAAATAATGAGAAGAAAACTGAGATTGAGATTCCCTTGGGTTATCCAGAGATAATGATGGTGATATCAAGAAATGGGAGGTTGGGGTGATTATGGAGGAGTAAAGCAAAGATTTTTCAATTAGGGTCCATTTGATTTGTCATTTTTGTGGAGATTTCTACGGTTTTATTGTCTATTTATCGACAGAAAATTGATTTTTCATAAAACTGTTTTTCCACTACTCTCATGGAAATTCAAGTCCGATGGGAAGGCTTCGAAATCAGATTCATAAAAATGATTTCAATTTCCATATCTATTTTCCGCGCGATCAAACAGACCCTTAGAAAAAGATTTTTGTTGATATAAATTTTCCTTTTAATTGAGATTTTTTAGATTAAATGGTTTGAGATCTTTTGGTACTTTGGTCAAATGATGAACTCTAATACTTTGATGCAAAGAATGTGATACATCGAAATATGTCAAATTTTCACAAAATGTTTTCTATTTTGTAATTACTTAGAAATTTGAAATATTTAATTTTTTCTAAGGGAAATTCTCTTGATAAAAAAAATATATTTCAATTTTTGTATATTTTAACTGTAATAATGTTACTTTGGTATCAAAAATTAGTTATGTGATTTTTGAAAATATGTTGAAATTTTACGAAATATTTTTTTTATTTTGTGGTTATTTGAGTTTTAAATATTTAATTTTTTCAAGAGAATTTTCATGACAAAAATAAATATTTCAATTTTCCTAAATACATAACTTATATTGTTAAATTTAAAATTACAATCAAAAAAATTGTATACAAAACAAAATTTTCTTAAAATCAGGAGACCGAAATTAAATAAAAAATGAAATCACAATCAATGCGAAGCAGCGGCAAGGACGTGGGACTCACACCCACATGAATTAGGTGTGGTTTGGTGATGTTTGAAACCGGCTTTTTATTTTGAGACATTCTACATGGCAAGAACGGTCCCCACCCCGCCACCTCCCTCTCCTCGCTCATTTCCTCGCCATTTAGAATTTCTCTTTTATTTTCTACCCATCTATACTGTGACACAAATCTCAGATAATTTAGAAAAAAATAAATAAATAAGAATTTCCAAACCATCTAAAATTCTCCTGGAGTTGCCACTCAACCATCAAGGATTATTATTTAATGAGAAGTCAATTATTTTTTGGTGGATTTAATTTGATCTAGTCACTTTCATTAGCCAGAAAACACTATTTAAGCTAAGTATGTTTTGATTTTTGTTGGTGAGATTGGTGCACAAAAGAATAATTAGACAATGACCTAAATGCAACATCGTGGCGTGCACGTCGCAAACTTAAGAAAAATTAGCATATGAAATACTTGTTTCATTAAGGCAAGTCTAAGCTTATGCTAAACCATTTTGTACATTCAACACATTAATCCATTTTAGACTGTACATTTCTTGTTTGTTGAAGATGCTTGAATATAAATAATGAATAAATAAAATCAAAAAAGTTTATTTGAGAGCTTTAATGCCAAATGGGCTAATCTATTCATATCAAAGGGATTAAATCTATCGATAAGTTGTGTAAGAGCTTAATCATAGGTAATCTTGTAACCATCCCATCAAATGAATTTAGGATTTATTAAATAGTGAAACGTTACCTTGCCATAATGTGATGTGCTTCCAATTTCAATAAAAAGTAACCCATGAGCCATAACATTTAACATCCATAAAATTGCCAAATCTCACAAGTACCACCACCTCATCCCAGACCGTCACAAAGAAAACTATAACCAAAATCATTTTTATCTGAAATTAACTTGGAACCACTTGCATCTAAAGCATCATTTACTAAGATCAATATAGTTGTATACTTGTATGTGAACCTAGAGCAATAAAAGTCTCCATGGCCGATTGTTAAAAATAGAATTTTATCTGTAAGCTAAAACTATAGGGATCTTCAGCTTTCACTGTTCAATGTGCACATGGAATGATGTATAGGTTTCTTTCTTTTAAGGGCTAATCACATGGTGTTGTTTTGTTTGAGATCTCTTACTATTTGAGCTTTGCACATAAACTACAATCTTTCAAGATGAGGTGTGCTTACTATATGCATCATTTGGTAGTTTTTAATTATAGCATCTAATTTAGTTAATCTATGCTCTTCGATCGCCTGCCAACACAAGTAGACGACAATGCAATTAATCACAAAAAAAAAAATGCAACGAAGAATGACCCTATCAAAATATGAAAGTATGTCGATGGACACAACATATCACCTATTAAGATAAAATGATTTTTATTTGAAGAGTAGATTTTGGTCATAATATAACTTTAATAATGCACTAATTTTATGCTGATTTTGGTCATAATATAACTTGAAACCCAACAAAAAAAAGGTCAAGTATGGCATGTGGGGATATCATGAGAAGGATGACTGAACTAATAATGAAGACTTGAAACTTGTTGAGTTGGTGTCAGTAACTTTGGATCACAGGTTCAATAGCACCTTCTCCCAAAGCTCACTACTTCACAAATCACTCGAGTCTCTTCACTTTTTTTCTTTTTTCTAGCCAGATCACATTCTCTATCACTTTACTCTCAATGACCAAACCCTGTTCACATGATTCTGTATCTCCAAAAAGAAACAAAGAGAAGAACATGCAGAATATCCACATAACACATAAGTTCAGTCACTAAAAATGCCTGAACCACAATGACCAAGTACCAAGTTGACCAACTTGCTTAGCTTAGGCAAAAACAGAACGAATTAAAGTCGATCATTTGCGATCTTATAATATGTTGCTAACATGATTGCATCTTCACAAGTTTCGAGTTCATCTTACATGATATTTCAGGCCGAACAATATTGACAATAGAGTAAGTCTAGCAGTCAGGGCAACCAACCATTTTTTAGTCAGGATTGGGCTCTTTTACATTTTTATCTATTATTTTTAAAACACAACCACAAACATCAATTATAGACGGAATAAAAGTGTAAAGAGCCCCAACTTAACCAAATAATGGCCGGTAGCCCTAGCTCTCTAGAAATTGGGTAGACAATAACACCAGACAAACTAAAGTGTTATAGATTATAGAATAATTAATCTTTTTAGCCATAATTCAAGGATGAGATACTCAATTATCAGATCAAAGCAGGTAAGGAAGGTCCATCAATGTGGACCACTAAGAGAAAAGTTTGAAGGCAATGTAGCAGATGCTGTAAACCACAATAACTGACAACAAGGACATAAATATGAACCCCATGTGAGTACCATCTTTAGCTTTTTCTAAGTGGGAGCAGTGAGAGACTGTTAAGAAAAGTAAGGGATGAATCCAGTGATAATGCCATGCAATGCAATGTCAATTTCAGCCTTCAACTTTTATATTTCTTTTGCTCCTCCTCTCACCTCAATCAGCCTGAAAAGCATAATGGTCATCTTCAAGGGAGGGGGCTCATCTTCCCTTGTATACCACATTAGCATGGTTCAGTCAACTAATTTCTCAATCAGAATTGAGATCAGATGCTATACCTTACTTAGGCAAGACTGGGTTAGGTTTGGTTGGTTGGTTGTTGTATAGCCCGGACCGAACACAAGTTCTGAAGTCACTCAACCCAACCTAATTCTAGCTTGAGCATGCTCAAACTGAGCATAAACACTCCACTTGTGTTGCCTTAATTGGTTGGGAGTACATTTATGTATTAATTCCTTGGACGACCACTACTACTTCTGTCCCATTTTACTGGTCTTTTTTGGTCATGTCTACTATTACTACTAGTAACGTCGGTTACAACAGGGAACGAAGATGGGGGGGTTAATCCAATAACCTAAATATCCCATATCATGTCAGACTTCAAAATCTTACAATAGACATATCACATGGACTTTCTAATATAAAACCTTTACATCCTAATTATCAAACTATTGTCCTCCTCTGAAAAGCAATACACTTTTTTTTTGTTACAGACCTTCATATATGGCATGTGGAAAAAGTGGCTGCCCATATAGAATAAGTGGGTGACAGTTTATCTTATATTTTGTTTTTAGGAAGGGAGACATTTCATTAGAAAAAGAAGCAAGGTAGGTGCCCGTGACTGAACGAGACACACAGCACTGAAAGCATAATTTCTTACATTAACTCAAGACACTAGGACATTCTCCAATGGAACAGAGAGTCGGTAAAGGATACAACTTTCAGGAATCCTCACATAATTCGCCGTCACGCAACAGTTTTACATCTCTACAAAGCCTCACAGGCTCTGCAAATCTACCCTAAATGCTTTCTAAAATTCTCTTCTGTCCATCGCCCAAACCATTAAAATAATCAGTCTATCCCACAACCAATTACTCCTGGAAGGGGAAATCCCGCTAGACCATTGCTAAGCCATTCTGAGAAAGTAACAGACACGAGGAGGATTCCACTACAATCTTGAAATGGGTGACAGGAATTTTGTTGTTCATGGTAGGATTTTGAACATTCTGAAAGTGATATAAGCAACTCAAAATTTTTAGTTCATTTCAAACAAAATGGACAAAAGTACTATAGTATAAAAGTTTATCAACAATGTGCAAGAACGGAAATTTTAAAGACATGCACACACAGTTGTGAATAGAGGTTTGTCACTCTATTTTTCAACAACAAAATAGAGCCTAATGCATTCTGTCAGAACCAATAAAAATAACTTCTATATCCCATTCGTGTATCATTTGTTCAACTTGAACCAAACTTGGGTTTGGGAAGGTATGTTTTAAACCTAGTTTTGTGTGTAATATCAAATTTCCCAACTCGTTCAAGATTTTAATGGGACTTGGAATATGGTGCTGCCAGCCAAACAAAAAGCTCAGGCAAAAGATGACGAACCCAACTAACCATACCTGACCATGTATGCTAAAGTTACCAACACACACTGTCGTACTGTAACTAGTATCTATTTCCATCCATGCATCTATGACAGTAATTTTGTAATGCGCTACTTTGTTTCTTATCGTCTTTCTACAAATTCAAATTTTTATTGTCTACAACTATATTGAGGGCACAATTCCAGGGAAAACAATGAAAAAAATAAAAGAAAGAGGACACTAGTAGACGAGGAAAGAGAGAATGGAGAACTTGAGGTAAGATGACTTGTGTGTGTGTGATTAAATTCATTCATCTGTCAGGGTGTGTTTGATTTCAACGAAAAATTGCAATCGGAAAAATCACAAAAAGAAAGATGAAATAGGAGAGGAAGTGGAAAAATTTTCTCCATCTTGAGATTGAAGATAACTCTATTTTTGAATAGTATTTTCTTCCCCCAAAAAGAAAATATTACCCAGAACTTTATAACAAACCATAGGATATTGATACTCTGGCAGATTAATAGGCGAGAATTGGCGATTTCTCAACTAGTTGTTGATTAATCGCTTTCAAAACTAACCGATTAATAGGTCCATGGCAACATGTTATAAATAAACGATAAAAAATAAAAATAAAAAATATACATTATTTTATTTTGCACTAACCTCTTCAATACTCTATCATAGGTCAATACCAAGAGTGCTAAAGAGGCTAAAAATAGAGAAAAATTATAGAAAATAATATATAAAAATTATTAACAGAAAAATGACCATAGGAAATAACAATTAAAACAACTAAAGAATATGGAAGTTGCACCTTTGTGTAACATCAAAATTTAAATTTTCTTATAGTTTGCCCTAAATTGTATTCACTACTTCAATTATTCACTTTTTTCTTTTCTTTTTGTAGTAAATATATTACTTAGAAGGATATAGAAAGTATGTTCAGGTTGATTAATTTCAATTACGTTTGATTAACCCCTATTAATCTTATAACACTCTTGAACTAATTCGGGTCCGATTAACGATTTATCAACATAGTTGATCGTCACAAAATGCATATTCTTCATTCTTTTTTCCTCTCCCTTTTGGCAAATTTGGCAAATTGTATTGAGAAAATTTTTCTTGAAATCAAACACACCCTTAGTATCATATTTTGCAGGGATTTACATTAATTCATACTTATTTCTAGTTATTATATCCCACATGGACTTGATTTTGACTTTTATTCAGGGTTGTCAATGGATCGAATTCAAGTCGGATTGTTAGATATTCGAATCCAATCCAATAAAAATCAAACCAGTTCAAATCCATTTAATATGCTCAAATCCAAAATCCACCTGAATTCGATCTGAAATAACTTAATTTGACAATTTTTATATTAAATTAAAAAATCAGTCTTTTTAAGTTAAAGTTTTTCGTTTTGTTGAAAATAAAGAATTGAAATGACAAAAAGATCCCATTTCTAAATACATGCATATTTATATTATAAAATTATGAATTTTACAATACTTTCAATTCGAATTATCATTGGATTGGATTCCAATATGATAAAAATTTCAGTTGAGTTTGAAATTTGAATCTAATCCAAATCCATTAAATTTGAATCCGGATTTTTCTGGTTGGATCAGTTTTTGGATGAAACCCGATCCATTAACGGCCCTACTTTTATTTATTTAGTTTCATAGCCTTTCCTCAACACAGTTTCAGAACATTGATGTGTATGATTTTATAGAGAGTGGCAAGGTTGTGTAAACCCTAATTGATGTGTAGGATTTTATAGAGATTCCAAAAGATGGTATTTATTTACATTTTCCATGTGCCTAGAATAGTTGGTCCACCATGCACGTTTGAGTTTTTTTTTTTTTTTTTTTTGGAGGGGGGAGGATTCCTTAACCTAAATGTCTATTGAACATCTTCCATAAATCTTTAGAGCTAAGCTAGCAACCACTGGCAGCATGTTTTCACTTGTGCCTTGGTTTGAGATTGAACCAGCAGTGCCAAATCTAGTAGAAGAAATACTTCCTTTCTTGGGAGCTAAGCTAGCAACCACTGGCAGCATGTTTTCACTTGTGTCTTGGTTTGAGATTGAACCAGCAGTGCCAAATCAAGTAGAAGAAATACTTGCTTTCTAGTAGGACACTGACAGCTTCTTGGAAGGTTATTTGGCACTTAACACCTTATAATTTTTTTAAGAATTGTCATTAGAAAGAAATGTAAGGGTCATCTATGATTGTTTCGCACGCATTATAGTTGTAATTTTTTTTATCCCATGGGGGGCTTTAGGGAGATGAGGGGCTACGTCACATGGTCTTCTGTTAGGGAGCATGCCATGTAGAGCCTATGAAGCTTTCTAATATAGATTTATTCGACAAACTTTGCATTGGTAGATATTTCATATTTTGGGAATTTTGCATCCAAGTTTACCTTATTATGATTCATTCTTGATTCAGCTAGAGGTGCCTCTTCAAAAAATTGTATGCATAGACCAAACAATCAGTGGAAATTACTAAAATAACAATATTTTGATTCATATGAGAACGTTAGTATAATCAATCAAAAATCATTCTTGATTACTAAGAACCACTATATGCCCACTATTCTTAAGGGCTTAGCCTAGCACCAACTATTTTTCTCCAAAACATACATGACCAACCTAGAATCTTTCTTTTGGTGACCAACCTAGAATATTTCTTTTTGGGTGCCTCCTAACATCTATAGCACATATAGAACTGAACACAAAAATTCTATGTTATTCAATTTTATTGTCCTTTTTTCTTCATCAAATAATAGAATACTCCATTACTACCCTCCAAGTTAGGTAGAAGTTGTCTTAAGATTGTTTTGAACTTCCATAACCTAAAACTCGTTGTGTGTGAGTTGATAATTGTTCGATGAACATCAGCATTAGAATCAACTGAAAAAACAACTACCTCTACTATTGAGAGGAATGTTAAGGTAAAACTTCCTTGAAAAACCCATTCCAACATGTGACTTGAAGGATATGATTCGTTGTGGTTTGTGGATTTTGCATCTATCATTTTTATCTAAAAATATAAGGTGTTCTTGACTCAACATAATTTACTTTTTCTACTATAACTCTTGTTTAGTTTTAGCTGTGTTGTAAGTAAATAGTACATAGTGAAGCTCGCGAAGAAATGATTGATTCATTTCTCAGAGGTAAGGGTCAACAGTATGTGGATGAACCTTTTGGTTTGTTTGGCGACATCTTTGGAGAGTTACTTAGAGGCTAGAAGTGTCTGAATTCAATATCTTCTAAAGGAAAGTTACTATGGTAGTTGTTCCCTTTTGCAATGTGTTGGACGGTGAGGAAGGAACACAGCAGTGGATTTGTTTGTAACAATGCTATGACATGAGGGACGGTGGACTGGTGGTGAAATGGTGATGCAAGTTTTGGTTACTTTGTGGGGTTGAGTATCTCATCATCCATCCTTTAAAGGATTATGTTTATTCTTTGTTAGCTAGATAGAAAAATGTAATATTAGGGCCTTAAATCTATTAAGTATGTTTCTGTAACTTGTGTTATGGAAATGCAATAAAACTTGCATTTTTCTAAGAGGAAAGGGCAAGGATCTAGGTTTCGTATCAATAACTAAGTTGTTTCAACCATCTTCATGTAGAAATCGAAAGGATCCAAGTCCTATAAGATTTCCTTTTGGATCTGAAAATTTTGGTCAAACACTCAAATTAGTAAAAAACTATTTAATCAAAGTGTATCACATGGGAACCAATTGTTCATATGATTCTTCAATAGAAATGAAGCCCCAAAAGCTTCTATTACCAATACCCACCGGCGGCACGCTCGCCTTTCAAAAAAAAAAAATTACCAATACCAGGCATGGCATCTGCAACGAGAATTGCAAGGGATTGGGGGGCACTAGGCGTTATAGTTCCAAAATATTAGCCAACCCCCCAATACTAAAGAAGAGACTCTATGCAAGGTTGATTTCTGTTTTTCTTTCTATTGTTTGTTGTGTCATGTAAATATAAAACAGGGACGCATGCATATAAAGTCACCAGCACAACAATTTGGAGCTATACCTAAATTTCCGCCAAAACAAATGGTCACATTGTCCAATGTCCATGGCAATAGAATAACCTGATATCAAGTTTTCCTTCAAACATGTCATGGAATTCGGGGCAGACTTTCCTCTACACATTATAAGTATATAACGAACTAGAACGAAACAAAAACCATAAGAATAAAAACGACACCAACATTATAGAGGAAAAAAAGGCTTCTTACAGATTATGATCACTTCTTAGACTTGATAGAGTTGTTCTCCTTGATTCGTGCCCGATTGTCTAGCTTAGCAAACCATTTGAGATCTTCATATAGGAGAGTTTCCGTGTTCTTCCTCTTCAACTCACTCAATGCAGGGCGCTTATCAAGCAGGTGCCACAGCCAATCGGGGTATTGACTATTGAGAGTCCGCCAAAACCTTGAATTCTGTACCATCTTTTACAATGTTTGCACCAACAACTATAGAGGACTTCACTTCTTTGCTGAGAATGCACATCCTTGGGACATCGATTGATGCACCTTTTGCACCCTTTTTTACTTTCGCCGCAAACGTTCTGCGGCCTACCACTCCGGCAGCTTCATTGGTGGTGAGAATGCTTCTCAAGAATCCACTGCAGCTCATCGCCATTTCCTTTCCTACGTAACATCAACAGCAACAGGCATACATTTTTTCAAGATATTCAGTTCCGAATGTTTATTATATAGTCCGAACAAAATATGAACTTAAACCTAAAATACTACGATCAAGCCTTGAACTAAACCCTAATGCCTCAGCTAAATTAGTCAAGCCATATGAATACATTCTAGTAATCGAAATTTAACCCTAAAACCAGGCAGAAACGGCGAATCAATTTGAAATAAAACTTTGAAACTTAAGATGGACAAAACTTACTAGTAATCAAGAAAGGATAAGCAACAAAGATGCACAGATTAATCAAACAACTGCAAAAAGAGAGCGAGATGATGAAGTTACTGATCGATCAATCGATCGCGCGCAACTGATTCTCACTTCGCACTTCGCATCAACGACCTGAAATCGAGAGAGAGGTCCGGGGTTTTGGGTTTTGAACGTTAGCTCTGCCCGACCTATAAACTAAAGCCTATACATGACCCGCACTTTTCATTTTTCACATCCACTTAACACATCTACATATAAAAAGGGAGTAATTGAGGTCATGTTTGCTAACATTTTTTTTTTGTATTTTTACATTTTTTGTCCATTATCTTTGAAACACTAACTATAGAAGAGGTAAAAGTGTAAAACAAAACCTAAAAAGGACAAAAAAAAAAAAAAACTAGTAAACTTAACTGGTTAGAATTGTTAATAAAAGGTTAAACACCAATTTTTTTCTTCATACGAAGAGAAAGAGAGAGATTTTCAGAGTGTTTTTTTTTTTCTCTCAAACCCTTCTCACCAACTACATTCTCTTTGTTTGAAGGGTTTCTTTAACTACCCCAATTGTTACGTCTCTCAAATCTACTGTTATCTTTGAAGGATTTCCCAAATTGCTATCTCGAAGGGTTTTCTCGAACTGCTGACCCAATAATCAATGTCATATCAAGCCAGCAAGGGCCGAACAACTATTTTTCAACCACTCCCAGCTATAACTTACTTATTTAATAGTTTATTACAATTTTTTCCATCTATTATAGCTTAAAATCAACTTCACTAATAAGTTGAAACTCGTTTGAGCTCAGCTCAATGAAGTAACCAAATAGCAATATTGAAAGTTTATTTTCTTTAATTTTTTGGACTTGAACACGTTCAAAATGTGAACACCTCTGAAACATACCATAAACATGTACTACATAAAATTTTGCGAGCAAATAATAATATCCACCGCGAAAATTTTATTGAGTAAACAATGACACTCGAGCGAAAATTTTCACGTCTAGGCCTTCACCCTCTCCAAACAAAAAAAAATTTGATAAACATGCCAACGCAGAATTTTGTGCATGGAGAAAATGTATACATTGGTGTGCTTATCAATTTTTTGAGGGGTGAAGCCAAGAAATTTAAATTTCTGCTTAGCTATCATTGTTTGCTAGCAAAATTTTCATGGTTAAATGTTTATAGTAAGTTTTAGTGGCATTTACTTAGAATTTGTTTAAATCCAAAAAACTTAAATAAATATATATATATATATAAATCTCCGATGTTAAGGTCCTTATTGATAGCCATGCGCATGTCGTATGTGTCATATTCTTCACCGAGTTGAGCTCTGCTGAGTTTTAGGTTGGACAAACCCTTCATGAAGAGAATGGTGAAGGTCCCTTCAGAGAGATTTAGAAGAATAAACCAAACAATAAACAGAAATTCTAAGTGTCGAGGAAGTGGGCGAGGAAACCAGCGAGGAAAATGAGGTGGCGGGGGTGAACCATTCACCTCCCTCGGGATGGGTGCCCACTTTTTGGCGCGCGCATTCAGAGGGGGGTGAATGGTTCACCCCCTGCCACCTCCCTTTCCTTGCTGGTTTCCTCGTTGGTTTCCTCCTCACGTAGAATCCCTCAATAATAAATGAGAGATAAGATAAATTTGAGTAGATTGTTTGTGTCTTAGGGGGTTAAATCTACTCCAGTAGAGGAGATATAGTAAGTGAGTTGTCAGAGGAGCCTTTAAGAAAATGAGAGTGTTGTCGGAGAAACCATTCGAAGAGCGAGAGAGCATCTGGAGTAGGGTGTATGAATGATTTTTTTTGTGTGAATAAGAAAATTTTGGAGAGGGAAACCCTTGCTCTGAAACCTTCTTTATCTTCTTTCAATGAAAAAACATGGGGTTTTTACCTTTTTACTTGTGGGCGTGGAAAGAGGAATGTGTGGAAAGAGAAACGTGTGGGTATGAATGGTAGCTCCCTTTTTTTGAAACCTCAAACCCAATTGAGTTTTGGCATTTTGGGTCGTCTATTGGGATAGGGAAAATGCACCATCCACAAATTTGACTTTTGAACTTGCTCATTAGAGATGCGTTCATGTGTCAATTTATACATCAAATTATTTATTGGCTCCCGCTACGCATGTGATTTTTTTTAACGTATGCGAATTATTTATTTTGTAATAATATTTAAAAAAATCACCATCATAAAGTGTCTTTTTACTCTTGGACGAAAGAAATAAGTGATAGTTACATAAATGAGCTACCACTTTTGTGCCAGTGGGACATTACTAAGACTAAAATGTCATGTAAATGACTATGAGCTTTCATTTGACCTAAGGGTAAAAAAGACATTTTGCTAGAGATATAATTGATAGAGAATAGGATTTTTTTTGACATTTTGCTAATGTAATCACTAACATTTTGATAATTTCCTTTTGAAAAACAACTTGAGGGCATTGTATGTATTTAACTTGCAGGAAAAAATTAATTTGTTGTCTTATGGGACCTTGTGAACCCTGGTGAAATATAAGACATTAGAAAGTAGTAATTTTTTTTACTATTTTACGTTTATACCCTCATGTCATGGTATTGGTTGCACTTAGGGTTGAAAACCGAACCGACGGTTCGATTTTTCACCTAAACCATGAACTGAACCAACTTTGGTCGGTTTCAAAATTTTCAAACCGAAACTGAACCGATCATTAACAAAATCGAACCGATTCCAATTTATACAAACCGTAACCTAACCGAAATAAAACTGAACCGACCGACTATTTTAAACATATTATAATGTTTTTACATAAAATATATATTATTTATTATATATATTCCATCAGTTAAAATCACATGGAAATCGAAAACCTAACCGACCATTTTGGTTTAAAATTTTTTAAAATCGAAACCAAACCGAACCGAATTAATCAGTTCGGTCAGTTTAAACAGTTTGATCGATTTTTTGTTCAGCCCTACTTACACTAAAATGTTTGTGAAATGTTTGATTGAATTATAGATATGTAACTAAAAAGCTTTATATAACGCCCAATTTATATATTTTGTCTTATTTGACTCTTAAAATGGGTAAGGATGTAATTCTCAGATCCGACTGGAAGTACTTTGGTCCGTGACAAACATATACGGATCAAAGTTACAATTCATCCAGCCAGGATTCATTTTAGAGTGAAGATTTACTTCAATGGTCATCCACAACGATGTCATAATTCATATGGCCTTCATAATTCACAATCTTAATAACGATCAACATATGACCAAAAGTTTTAAAATCCATATGGCCTTGCAGATGCCATCCACAGGACTGCAAGTGTTTATTATATTTTAGATTACAGTTATTGTTTGCCTGAAAATCTATATGGCCTCATGGGTAATTATTCGAAGAATCGCAAAGGCTATCTACCTAGCTTTGAAAATTAGGCACAACACGTATACTCTTGGTTGGTTTTGTTTCCATTACAAACCTATAACGGTAGAAACTAGAGATTATTGAGCTAAAATAACTGCCAACAACAGATTGTCATCTATCCTCACACAAAAGAACCTGAGCCCATCAATTGTTCACGAGTAAGTCTAGCCAACCATGTTTGCTAACATTTTTTTGTCTTTTTACATTTTTTACCCCTTCTCTTTAAAACACAACCACAAACACTATCTATAAAAGATGTAGAAGTGTAAAAAAAATCCAAAAAGACAAAAAAAAATGCTAACAAACATGGCTGGCTAGAATTGTTGATTGTTCACAAGAAATTAACAAGTGTAGCCCTCCTATGATATGCCTTGGTAGTCTATCCCTTGCGCAATGTCATCTCATTTATCCCATTTTCGAGTTGTTTGAGAAATGAACTTCAATTAAATTGTTATTCATGTTGTTTCCACAAAAGCAAAAACTCATTGATGCTAACTGAAGTAAGTGTGCGATGAAAATGTCACCACCCACATTGAAGCAATTGAGTCTTTCTTAAGAGCCAGACCCAGATCCACGCTAGGGGAGGCTCAAGAATAGTAGATGAAGAAGAAAAGAAGAAGAAGAAGAAGAAGAAGAGATGAAGGATTGAAGGTATTGAGCTTCCCCTGATGCGAATCTGACACTAGGGGCCTGCCTTTTAAGAATTTGGGGAAGCAATTAAGTCCACTATTGAATTTAACAAAAGCAACAAAAATAAAAACTCTCATACTAAAAATGCAAGATGCAGTGAGCTCTTTTAGCCTTCGCTATAACCAAATTATGAAGTAATATTTCTATGACATGAGTCTTAGAGAAGGTTTCGAAAAAATTTCACACTATATCGAGGTGTTTCAATTTACACTTAACAAATAATTCCATAAACATGGATATGGAGATGATGATACTATATATTTCCACTAATCTGCCAAAGACATATAATTACTTTGGGCATATAATTACGTAGTTAAAATATGCCATGAACTTTTTATTACCAGTAAACTTATAGGAAAGCTTAATTACACCTTAAATTATGACTATCAAACATGTTCGAAACAATCCCCACTTGAAACTTGTATCCGGCTGCATGTCAAATCTTGATTGCATCGCAATAGAATAAAATTGAGTCAAAACCTTTCTTCTAAAAGTTATAGGAAAGCTAACTATTTATCGATCATTGCATCTACTCCTCTCCCACCATTGTTACTTCTTTGGTTACAATAATAAGTACTAGTATTGTGAATCTCACACCAAAGAAAGAAAAAAAAAAAAAAAACAATATCAACAACAAAAAATAGAAACCACACAGGTATTGGTAACATTTTAACTATTCATTTAACAAAACTCTACAATTATGCAGGGGTGTACTTCATTATTTTTTACTTAGACAAGCAAAGATATCATAGAGAATTAGGGATGGCAGTGGGGCGGATTTTGATTTTCCTTAACGAATTTCGGGGTGAATTCGGGGATTCAAAATGTATCCAACAAAAAATCGAGGCGAATACGGATTTAACCATATTTGCCCCCCACACAACCAAATTTAAATTAGATTAATAAATTAACAATAAAGGACAAGAGGTTGTGAGAGGTTAAGATATTTAAATTTAATAAAATACAAGACATGTCACATATGGGTTACGTCACCCATGTGACCCTCCCACATGATGACATGATTTCACTTTTCCACTTTCACTATTTCACTTCTCTTGAAATTAGGACTCAATCTTGACTGTCAGATTGGGTTTAGGATTCAATCTAGACCGTCACATTTTAGTGTTGTAGTTGTTTAACATCAAGTGTTGTTTAAATACTAAAGAAGGCTAGAGAGAGAAAATTAAAGTAAGAAAAATAAATGAATTGAAGTCTTCCCACAACGCTCTTCGTCTTCCCACAACAAAAAGCAGAGAGACCTTGATTTAAAATCTTTCATTTTCTTTATCTTCCGTTTTCAAGTAGATTTCCTTTGCCAAGATTCTCTATGAAGCCAAAACTTATTGGTTGCAATGTTGAAGCCGGTGGGATTGATGCTTGTGCAATCGACAATCTCAGATGTCTGCTACGTCTTCGTTGATGGAGTTTGTTTATTTAAATAAGTCAGAAACAAAGGGAGAGAGGGGTTGTTTGCTTATGACTGTGTGTGGCGAGAACTTCTCTAGATGTGTCTCTCAGTCCCAGCGACGCTTCAAGCACCAACAAAGTAGCAACTCTGTCTAATCTCCCTTTTTTGTTGGCTCTCAATGTCCTTGCCAACGAAGCAAGCAGCACCGGTTTGTTTTTGAGGGGTGGAGGGGTTCAAATGAACAGGGCCAGAAGCCATGGAACTTTTTTTTGTGCTTTTTGTATGTTGAGTGTGAATGAGATGACAATTTTTTTTTTGTTTTTTCTTAACGGATATTCGAGCGGGGCGGATATCCACCAATTCGTCCGCTGCGGATATGGTTTTTGAAAAATTATATAAACGAATATTCGGGGTGGATTTGGGGATCCGAATCCCCAATGGGGCGGGGACGGATTTGCCCAAATCTGCCCCATTGCCATCCCTGTAGAGAGTTATTGGAATGTGAATGAATAATGTAATAAAAAGGGAGAGTCTTCCAATTAGAGTTTTCCCATTTTCTAAGTTTCAATTGATAGCAAACTCGAACCAGACTCACTATTTCTATCTCTTTATCAACTTTCAATCATCTTTCTTTTTTTCGCTACTCAACTTTTCACATTTATCTATTTGTATATTTCAATTTTTCTGTTTAATCATTTGAATTTTGTTGTTATTCTGTTTTTCAATTTTCATCTTTTTCCTTTGTGATTCTTTTACTAGTTTCATGTTATTGGTTTTCGGTGTTCTCTGTGTTTGTGGTGCAAGTCTCGAGAGTGAAGCGGTATCCATCTTCTCAGTTTTATCACACCAAGCCATGCATATTACTCCCATGACACCCCTACACATCTATGCAATGGCCAATTTTTCTATCAGTAAACTAGTACTGATCTTGCCAAGTTATTCTCACCAAGTTAACAGACCAACTTAAAATCAACTTCATTCATACATTTCACCATCTCTCCCATGTACCTCTAATATCCAAACACATTTCCGCTTTTACGGTATCCTCATGGATGCTTTCGGTCACTCTCTAGCACTGGTACCTTTATTCTTTCATATTGGATCTATAAAATTTATACTGTCCGTTGGACAACCGCCAGAACAGTCCCATTGCTATTATGACCCAAATCTCAGTTATAAGGATAGGTCTTGGGGTCCAACACAAACTTTCAATTGATGGAAACTGGATGAACCAAAGGCCTATTACTGAGTCTCATATTGCTATTCACACTGGTTTTGGTGATCAGACAATGGATTTGTTAGTCGTTACTATGGTGCAACTCACCGATGAGGTAGGAGTTGATGTTGAGCTTATGGCTGCTTGGAGGAAGGAGTTGAGGTTGTTGTTGATCTCAGACTATGATGGTGGGTCGAAGGAAGGAGAACACAAATTGCATCAAAGGCCTATAACTAAGGCATACACTTCAAACAGAGGCGCCCTTGGGCATGGGCGGCTGCCCAAGGCCCATATATATATAACCTCAAAATTAAAGTATGGATTGGGATTTGGAGAGAAATTCATGACTCAAGTCCACACCCAAAACCTATTGTAATCTAAATCATTTTGCAGACAATGGATGGTGATTTTCTAAATACCTGGATCGCATATAGAATATTGTTGACTATTCCAGTAACGATAACGGTAGCCTCCGCAGAGAGAAGTTTTCAAAATTGAAGTTGATAAAATCGTATATTCGATCCACCATGTTACAAGAAAGATTAAATGTGTTAACTATGATGTCTATTGAGAGTGACTTGGCGGAAAAAATTGATTACAACAATATAATTAGTGATTTTGCATCTCAAAATGCTAGAAGAATTATATTTAAGTTAAATAAGGCATTGAAATTTTTCTTCTTCTAAAGATAGCCCCATTTTTAGAGTTCGCCTAGGGTCCTTATAGACTCAGGATCGCTACTGACTTCAAATCTCTCTGATTTTGCTGGTCGGACAAGGAATCTGTGCTCTGATGGAGTGGATCTATTCCTGATGAAGTGGATCTATACATCGGTGAAATGGACATAAACGCCGTTGAAGTGAATCTACTAGACGGTGCTTCTTCCCCATGATGTCTTGTGTTGCATCATGGGTGGTTGAAGGAATTAGTTGGTGTTGATCTTAGCCTAAGGAGGGTGTTAACTTCTAGACTCCTCCCAATGTTCAACGGTGCTGAAGAAATAAGCTCTAAATACGGCACCATGGACGTGTTTGCACTGGCCTGCCATAGTTAATGAAAATTCCTCAAGATGATAAAATCTCTGATCAGAGTTATCTTCTCTGGGACTCTGCTAAAGTCTAGGTTATGAAATCTGATGAGATATTGTCCCAGCTTACTGCCATTCTTGTAACTATCTAGTATTTGTGTAACCAAGTTATTTTCAACAACACCAAAGTCTCCCCAATGACATTTATATCCCATTGCAATAATTTTTGGGAATCTTGGTTCAAGCAATGGTTCCTTATCAGATCAGAATCGAATACACCCCATTTCCATCGATCCCCCACATTCTAAACACAGTCATCACAGACATACAACTTGATTCTAGCTCTTTTTTAACACTGAACCTAAGCCTCTGATATCCCTTTTCATGGTGTTGAGTCTACACAGTCACATCTTATCCAGAACCAGATCCACTTTACTCGCACCCACAGGCTTAATCTCAAAGCAAACCGTGCTCATCCTATCCCTATCTACCTTGATAGCGATACAGTTATTGTCACTTTGATGTTTGCTTTTTTTAGTCTACCAAGAAGAGAGGAGTGGGAGTTTCAACGACAGACTTGGTTGGGAATGTACTGGCTTCTGTTGCCGGTCAGATAGGCGACAAAGTTTCGGACAGTACGACGACGGAAGGATATGCAGCTTAAGCGACCTTGCTACTCATTCAGGCTCGAAAATGGAGGTTCGGACTTTTTTTGGCCAGTTCTGCAACCCTTATGGACCTCATCCATCATGATGAACCACAATAGCTCTCTCCTATGCACTGGGTCTGGCGCCCTCTTATATGTAATATTAGATGACTAATTCTAGTGCTTCATTTCTGGCAATGTAAATATATATCTAGAGACCTTAATAGTATTGCTCACCAATTGGAGTCGGTAGCCGGTAGATTTGGTTGTAATAACTTTTAAGTTTTTAATATATTGCCTAAGACTTTTAACATTTTTTTTACTAAAATAGTAGTGACAAATTGATGAAACAGTGATGGACATGACTGAGATTAAGCTAGGAATCTCGCTATTGTCATTGTTACCACCATTATATCAACAAGCAAGAAATTCAAGGTGGCTCCATCAACTCATGTCATTGTCGCCGTTATATCAACAAACAATAAATTTAAGGTGGCTTGTCAAACCCTAATTGACACTCCATGAATCTTTAACATGTTTCAATGCAAGTTTTTTTTTTTTTTTTTTTAATTAGGCCAGGCCATGTTACATGACTGAGTCTATAGGGTTAATCAAATTAGGTCTGAAGGCTACAATATTGTTGCCACTTAACATCCTCATCACCTCTATATAGTCTCCGATCCATTGCCTCTACATTGCATAAAGACTTGTTTTTGCTTCGACCTGGTCTATTTCATTTAAGCAGCTATATTCAATATTCGAAGACTTATCTTCCTATAATTAGGTTAAAACTCACAAAATTCTAACCGGTGAGTCTCAAACCCGCAATAATGTCTGACCAACTGAGCTACAATTGGTGGACCTCCCACTTGATGTTTAATACTTGTATTAACTTCACGTTCAATGTGAGACCAGTGATTTTGGATAACAAATTTCTCGTAGTCATATCACATAAACATCCTCCTTATCCTTTTGATGTTTATGTTATACACTCCCACTCTCGTTCTCGTGCTCCAAATTCCACCCCCGCGTCACGATTTTGTGCGTCAAAGTGTAGTGCTCTTGTCAAGCAACTCGGGTTAAAATAGTGTTCCTCTTCTAGACCCTTTTCCTAAGTCAGTGTCCCACTTCATCTCTCTCACCCCACACCACCTTTCTCCAGTCGGTCATCACCTACCTAGGGTTTAGTACTAGGGTTTAACCTCTCCTCCATTTCCAATCTCTCTTTCGATCGCGCGCAAATGGCGAACAACCAAGCAGCAGTCTCCTTCCTCACGAACCTAGCGCGCGCAGCAATCGGTCTAGGCGCAGGCGCGTCGCTGCTCAACGCCTCGCTCTACACAGTGGACGGAGGCCAACGCGCAGTGCTCTTCGATCGGTTCCGTGGAGTCCTAGACGAACCAATCGGCGAAGGAACCCATTTCCTCGTCCCATGGCTTCAGAAACCCTACATCTTCGACATCCGTACACGTCCACACACCTTCTCTTCCTTCTCGGGCACCAAAGATCTCCAAATGGTGAACCTCACTCTTAGGGTCCTCTCGCGGCCCGAAGTCCATCGTCTCCCGGACATCTTCAAGACTCTCGGTCTCGAATACGATGACAAAGTCTTGCCTTCAATCGGGAACGAAGTCTTGAAGGCCGTCGTCGCGCAATTCAATGCGGACCAGTTGCTCACTGACCGGCCACACGTGTCGGCTTTGGTTCGCGAGAGCTTGATTCTTCGAGCTAAGGATTTTAATATCGTTCTTGATGATGTCGCGATCACGCACTTGTCGTATGGTGCGGAGTTCTCTAAGGCCGTGGAGCAGAAGCAGGTGGCGCAGCAGGAGGCTGAGAGGTCGAAATTTGTGGTGATGAAGGCAGAGCAGGAGAGGCGAGCTGCAATTATTAGGGCTGAAGGTGAGAGTGATTCGGCGAAGCTCATTTCGGATGCTACAGCTGCTGCTGGAATGGGGTTGATTGAGCTGAGGCGGATTGAGGCTTCAAGAGAGATTGCTGCGACTCTGGCGAGGACGCCTAATGTGGCTTATCTTCCCAATGGGAATAATATGCTTCTTGGGTTGAATGCACCTATGGGATCCGGCCGGTAAATGCAGGTATATCATATTAATCTTTTCGCTTGACTACTTGCATTGGTTTTTTTAGCTTGTGGTTTATAAGTTTGTCATGAACTTGAACAGATGTTGATCAAGGAATTTGCATATTATTATATACTTCAGTGGTTCAATTTGTATGAAGAGTAATGATTGCTTTTAAGATTGAATTGTTGATTTAACCCATCATTTCACTGGGAAATAGGCGCTTCCTTCCCAGGGACAGAGCCAGGATTGCAGACAAAGGAGGGCAAAAAAACAAATCACAGATAATTTAATTCTTAAAATAAATAAATAAATATGATTAAAACAAAGTTTTAAAAGTAGTACAAGAGAAACATATTTTATATGTCAATGTTATTGCACATTGGATTTTATTATATACTCTCTGCGAGTTCTCATGTTCTAGTAATGTTGTATAACCACTTCAACATCGATTCCATTATATATATAGTTCTCAACATATGTAATCAAACTATCTGCCTTCATTGATCTTCCATCTGATTACGTAATTTCTTGATAATCTTCATAGCAGAAAAACTACTAGATGTTGCAACTAGTAATATTAATATTAATATTATTTATTTTAAATTACGTCGTTGATCTTTTTTTATTTATTTAGTAATCCATGGCCGAAGGCTACATATCTGACCCTATATGGTTTACCAAACCAGGCTCGAAGGCTATAGTATTGTTGCCACTTAATATCCTCGTCGCCTCCATCTCGCATTGAGACTTGCTTTCTTACCGATCCGTTGTTTTTACCTTGCATAAAGACGACTTATCTACGGCGTAACACATGTGTTCATAATAATTAGGTAAAAACTCACAAAATCCTAACTGATGAGTTTCGAACCCGCGACCTCTCACATGAGAGTTGATGTCCGATCAATTGAACTACACTTGGTGGACAACTGGTAACATTAAGAATGTTATCATCCAATTGCTTAGCTGAAACAGGCTACTGTGAAGACTGAAGAGTGTCGATGGGGAGCAAACAAGCAAGAGAGAGAGTAAGACCACCTTCATAAATCGATCTATGTCTAATCGAAATCGTATTGTGCGATTGAAGAAATCGATCTCCGTTGAAATCGTCTTGTGCGATTGGAGAAAATTGATCTTTGTCAAAATTGTTTTGGGCAATTGAGAAGGCGGAGAGGTGAACTTGCGAAGGCTTATGAACTTGCAAAGGGTTTGCGATTTTGTGTATATTTGTATTCCATCATCTATAAGGGGACAATCTAAAATTTTAAAGGGAGGCAAGATTGCAAATATTGTTAGTTTGGTGAATATAATTGCCCCCCTTGGCTATAAGGTAGATTCGCCCCCTGTTCCTTCCTAAGGGAATTGACAAATGATTTTGATTAGAAGTTGTCAAAGACAATTTTTTTCGCCAGAAGCCAAATTTGTTGTGGTATACATTTATAACCATGGGAGAGATTTGAATGTGATGAAAAAGTTGACGAATAATAAAGAGTTGCATACATCTTATGTAACTAGATTTGCCACCTCATATTACATATTGCAACACATTTAGGATAATAGGTGTCATTTGCAAGTCTTGTTTATTTAAACCCCAGGGAGGAATAATACTTTCTCAACAACCAAGCTTGAGGGAAGAAGATTGAAAATCTAGTGGCAAGAAATGACTTTGAAATAATATTGAGTTTGCTTGCAAAATATTTGCTCCATTAGTGGAAGTGTTACAATTGGTGGGTGCAGATGAAAAACCTTGTATGGATTATATATATGAGGGTTGAGGCCATGGATAAAGCAAAGGAAATAATAAAAAATAATCTTGGCGCAGATGATAATGATAATGATAAGGTTGTTGGAGAGTGTGGATAATTATTGATGAATGGTGTAATAATAAGTTATGTCATCCTTTACATGCAAGTATTAAAGCCTAAACTTAAATTAATATTTTTATTTATCTATTTATTAAATAAACATTGAATTGAGTTGTGTTCAACTGGCTTTTACCTAAACTCCTTATTTTACAAGCAACCACTAACCCAAATTGAGTGGAACAAAGAGATTAAAATGAGACTTCTTGCAAGAATCGATGAGCTTGTATCCAATGAGGAGGAGAATTATCATATTCACCTTGACTTGAGGGTGTAGAGAAATGCAATAGGGGCAATTAGGGTCTGCATCAGCTATACGCAGAAGAGAAAGACTCTCATCTTGTGAGTAATTTAGACTTACAAACTATATTATTACTTCATTACTCTATTAATTTTTACTTATAGTTTTTATGACTTTATAGAATAGCCGAATGGTGGTTTAATTGGCGCAATTGAAGTGTATTTGACCATGTAAGTAGCTATTATTAGTATAATCACCATAAGTTTTATTTTACAATGTTTGTAATTATATATATATATATATATATATATATATATAGAGAGAGAGAGAGAGAGAGAGAGAGAGAGAGAGTTTGAGTTTCATTCCAAAAGGAAGAATCGTATTTTGTAGGCGAAATTGAATGATCTTGTATTCTTTGAATACAACAAAGGTTGGACCTAAGATTGAAGGAAAGGAAGGCCAATATAAAAGAAAAAGCTCGTGATTTCATTGTCTTGAGGAGGGTTGATAAAAATGATGATTAGCTCATTTCTGCGGATAAAGAGCTACAAGATTTTGTGAGGAAAGGTGATGATCTCACATGGTCACAAGTTAGAAATGCAATGGAAGCTACTGATCTTAGGCCAAAAACGAGGAGTTAGGGTGCGGAATCAAATATGGGTATTTCGTATTCACTTCATAAATCATGATGAAGATGACCAAATTGGGGATATTGAATGAAGATATAGAGGATGTTGAGGAAGAAGATCATATTGACGGAGTCGTGAACATGAAGATGGGGTGAATTGCTTATTACTTATTATGTTTTGATTTAAATATTTTGGCATGATGACATGATTTGCTTATGTTACTTTCATTGCTCTATAACACTTATTAATCTTTATTGTCATGATGTGTTATTTATTTTAATTTACATTACTAAGGTCTAAGGGTACAAAAATGTATACTTTGAAAAATTGACCGATTAATCTTTTAGTGGTCATGGACCGATTAACGATTTAACTACACTGGGTGGGTTGCAAATGGGTGACATGAAACAAGCAAGTCAGGAAGCAATCAAATTGTGCGTAAAATTGGTGGTGAGTAATGGTGGATCTAAACCAGGAGATGGATGAGGGAGATCTAGTCATTGATGATGATTACAATGTTATTGTAGAATCCTAGAGGTATGGGTTATGAGGAGAGAGTTTTCAACCTTAAAGAGGAGTTTATTCTTTCTTTTGGTCTGTTTAGAGGTCTTCTGTATGTTTGAGCTGAAAATTTCCATGGAGATTTCTCCTGTGTTCTGGATTAACATATGATTTCGAATGGCTTTTAACTAATGTGTATGAGTCAGTACCCAATTACCAAATGGAACAGTTGTGGTAGAATTAGGATAGTGTTACGATCCATTTTTTGGTTGTGGCCCTTGTGCGAGATGCCTCGGTACCTTGGAGGTGATTTGGTGGAATTACTCAAAAAATGAACTTCAATGGCTTTAATCCTGAAAGTGGGTTTCCACTACAATTGAAGAGTTCAGACTTATTAGCCTCATATCTTCGGTTGCAAAGATACTAAGATCCTGCAAATTGCATCATCTCTCGTTGTTTCTTCCTTTCAATTTGTTGGTGCCTTAATGGCTCCCCTATAGACAATTATCTTATCAACTCCCGCATTGAATCTGGGAACTATGGTGGCGTTGTTAAAATAGATTTCACCATTATCAAAATGACTTCTCTCTATTAACCTCAATAAAATCCCGGTTTATTTTCTTAAAAACTTCTAGAGGGATTAGAAAAGGGAATTTCTCACCTCTCTTCTTTTCTCCTTCATGGGTGAAGCTCTTACTAGAATGTGTGAGCAAATGATGAGAATATTATCAGTGGGTTTTGTACTACTCATAAGGGTATTTTGGCCCCTATTTTGCAATTTACGGATGACACAATATTCTATCTAGAAGCTGAACAAACATAATTGTTGAACTTGAGCGTTGTTTTGATGTTTGGTTTGAAGGGGCATCTGGGTGATAGTAAACTTTTATAAAACATTTATTTATCCAATAAAAGATTTAGCAGTTTTGTTGGGTTGTAGATCAATTGCCTTCTAAATACTAAGCCTTACTGAGCAGAGATGTTGGGGATCAAATTATATCTCTCTAATGCAGGAAGACTTATTTGGATCAAAATTACATTGGCTAACATTTCAGTTTTACCGTCTTTCATCATTAGACGTATCATGAACCTAAAGCACAACTTCCAATGTTCTGTCATTCCAAGTTGGAAATGGTAGCAGAGTTGGTTTTCTTGCATGGTAGGTGGATCTAATGTCAACCTTTAGCCATCTAGTTCTAAGATATGGATTCTCCGCACTCCGCAGAGCATTTTTTCCTCTTTTTAACCCTGCGTTGTGATGGAAATATTAATTTGGACTTGGCTGCAAGAAGAGGGCTGTGTGATGGTGAGATGAGCCAATTACTGGATCTCACAGGGCTTCTCGAAATGGCTTCAGCTGATAATTGTGATGAAAGCAGTCATGTGGGACCAATAATCTAGCATCTTTAACATAACAAAATTCCTTGAGAAATACAACTGACCAACAACTCCTTTATCCAGTCCAACTACAACTTTGGTCGGATGGTGTGTTGAAGAAAGCAAACCCTTCCTAGACAACTTTTTTCCTTTGGACTCTTGCTCATGAAGGTATCTGTCACAAAATCGTTGTGCCTTTGTGAAATAAAGATGGAAGCCATTACCCATCTTTTCCTTCAATCTTTACAAGGTGAGGGTGGCCATCTCTGATCTACCTCACAAATGGGATAACAGTCTTCCTTTGCTTTCATCTGAATGCTTGTTCTTCATTTTCTGTTTTTGAGCTTCTCACACACTTGTATCTTCCTTTGATTTATTAATTGAAAAGCGTTTTATTGGCAAAAAAAAAATGACAGCGAAAAGGACAATGTAAATAGTCACGGTTCCTAAAGAAGTGTACTTGTAATTGTACTCTAAAGAAGTCTGCCAATGAATATGAGGCGAAACCAGACTCAACTCTGGATGTGCTTGATTTTATACCAACGTTTTTTGGAAGATTTAACTTTTTTTTTCCTCCAACAAAGTCTTTAACAATGATGGAAACGACAATGACTATTCTCTAGCAACTATGACTATTGTCATTTGTCATCCCGTTCAAAATCCTCAACTCTATTCCCACTAATCAACGAGTTAGCAGTCATGCCACGATTTGTTGTTCAATTAGCAAATCAGATACTGTGGTCAATGATATTTAATTCCAGTGACCTACAGTAGCCAATTGATATGAACTTATGGTTTAAAGATTCATAGAGCTCAAACCCCCATTCCAAGTTACATTTACCATTTCTCTCTCTCTTCTTGCACACACATGATCAGTAGTCAAGCAGCCACCTTCTTTCTCAGAACCTTGCACACATGGCCTTCAGTCTATGTGCAGACTATTCTCTCTTCAACTCAGACACTATTGTGTAGTCAATGGAGTCACAAGGAAAATTTTCCTTTTGGGGGTTGCATCTCATCAGGCTCTTCACTGGGCCAATGCTTGATTAGTGGTGAAAGGATCACAGGAATTTTAAAGACAAGGCCTCGTCAATGGTCATTATGTACTAGCATCAAGACTTAGGGAGTGGATGTGAGCTATTACGTTTTTTTTTTTTTTTTTTTCACAAAGATGATGTGGACAGAGATTCACCCTTCAGTTGGGATAATATCATGCATTGATAACTGTCTGTCTTGTGTCTGTCTTGTTTCTATATTATGGGATAGGATGGGTGACTACATATCTGGAGAATGGTTGTGGAAGCCTGTAATGCAGAGGTGATGGGAGTATTTCTTCCAGGAGTTCATTTAGACGAAGGGTTCGGAAAATCAATTGTGGTATCAGACTCATGGGCAAAAGATATAATACTGTGTCTAGGGATGTACTGAGCTGGTGATTCTTTAGCGAGAATATATTTTGACACAGTGCATGATTGACCGCTTGAGGATGTTTTTCTTTGGGTTTCAGTTATGTAAGAGGAAGCTTAATGTTGCCATGGCGAGTATCTGGTCTACTTTGATGATAAAATGGATTTAATCCTATTGCGAGGAAGATACATATTTTGATTTTATTTATATTCATGTCTCAACTTCTGTTCACTTTTTTCTTCCAGTAATAACGAACTATAGTTGTCGCTGCCCTACACGTTGATTGAAAAACCAACAAATACAGGGTACATTTGTATGTTGTGACTTTCACTGATCAAAGTAGCTGTGGAACATGTTGTGCCTTACTGATTAACATTCTTCCAGTTGTGTTTTACTATTATTAGTCATTTTTGCAAGTTTTCTTCTTCTTTGCTATTTCCTGTAAATTAAGGTTGTGCAAGTTGTCTTCTTCTTTGCTATTAATTGCTTCACATTTTGTTCCTTCTGCAGGTGTTTGATTACAGAATTGTAGCACCCTTTACTGTTAAATCATTTTGCAGTCAGTTTATGCTTTCCGTTTTGTTGAGAATAGCTTTAGACCTAAAGATGAACAAAGACTCAACCTGTGATACTTGCTTTCACGACCTTCTTTTGTTAGTTAAAGAACTGTTGAACTAAATTAAAATAAAATTTTGATCGTGAAATCATAGTTCCATGGGGGTGGGTTCAGTTTTGTTCATCCATGGTGAACCGATTTTGTTGTGTCTGGCACACGAGGTTGGTGGCACAAAACTGAACTTCTTGCTGTTGCTCTTGATTTCTCAATTTCCCAATTTCTCAATTTCACGTTGAATCTCATTTGGTATGGCGAAATATGTTAGATTAAAATCAGACTAATAGTTCTGACTTGAGCTTCATAACAATGCTCATAACATCTTTGTTTCCACCACGCCTTGTAGCATTGCGGTTGTTGCAGGTGGGGTTGTTACATTATTATCTATACATAGTTTGGTGTTGCTCGTTGAATTTAAATTTATATACGAATGTCATTGATTTGGAATTTTTGCGTAAATCATAGGGAAAATTACTACAGGGCTTACTTTAAGTATTTGGACCGATAGAGTACCATAGTTTAACTATTGGCTTATTGAACCTACTCTTCGATGTTCATCACCCTTAAGAAGTGTGTTACTAACCAAGGTTAAGTGAAAGCAGATAAAGACACATACCCTTTACCATGTGGAATAATTAGAAGCCAGTAAGAAAACAAATGGTCTGAATATTGGTCAAAATTCCAATTAAGAACTCAATCAAAAGTTTACTTCTAATTAGAAGAAAACAAACATCCCCTTAAATTTGTGATAGTTTACTGTGAGGGTTCAGCCAAAATGTCAAAGTTGGCCTGTTTGAATGTCCAACAATTTTACCAATTGTAGATGTTGTGGCCAAAGAAGAAAGGGAGGGATGTTGTGACCGGCGAGAAGCAGTGAAGAAGACGAGCCCTATAATTAGTTTACCTACGAAGTAGATTTCCTTACAACTCACCCGCTGAGGGTATGTTTGATTTTTCTATCAAACAAAAAAAAAAAAAAATTGCCATGGAGAAAAAGGAAAGGGTGAGAAAATATAGGCTTCGACTTTTTGACACGCCATCACTTTTTTTATTTGAAACCACCACTTCACCTTTCTAACATCACCATTCGTTTTTTAATACACCACCAATATAAAACAAAACTCTCAAATTTCAATTCTTTACTATCTTCCATTCTCTCCTCGTGACAACAACAAAACTTGTCTCTCCCACTGGCATCGATGTTTCTGCTGTTGCCTTGTTATACCGCCCTTGTGCTCACTTGCCTATTTTTTTGCTTAATTTTTCACTCTTTCCTCTATTTGTCTTCTCATCAACAATATGTTGCAGTAACAGCATCATCAATTGTTGTCGCCCGCCCTGCGGTGGCCTCCTTTTGATTTTTTTCCTTTGCTCTCACTCCAACCTCTGTGAGGATCCCCAAATCCCCCCCAAAATTTTGAATCAAGATTGATGCCCCATCTTCCTTTAAATAAATAATGGTAAAAGGGGCTGTCTCTTGGAGTATCCCAAAATTTTAATCAACAGGCTCCAGTGAAATGGTCAAGAGCTGGCATCACAGTAATTACATCACAAATGGCAAATGCCCATGTCTCAAGCTCAAATGGAAAGGGAAACAGAAGGCTGTGGATACTACAAATAATACAGCTAATGGATGCAGTAGAGCATTGCTCTCTGTTAGATACAGAATTACGCTTCAACTAAGTCCACCAAATGGAGTGGAACCACAAACCATCACAAAATCATTATCAACTGGCGGACATAAATTCACCTTCCCCACAAAGTGCCTGGTGCCAAACATCCTACTACTCTCGCAAACCACTAATTTTTACATCTAGAATTAAAAGTACATTTTATAATTAAACAAGACCAGCTTTATAGCACCACACTACTCAGAATTGCAAAATACCTCAACTGGGATAAATTTCCAAACAAAACATACCATCAGCAAATGGCATGAAGAACATAGTTTAAAACCAAGTGTTCCAAAATATTCAAACAGAAAATCATACTACGGGAAAGGGTGAAACTAACATGGAACAATTCAGCTTCTTATGATTACCATCTAAGAAACCCAGAAAATGTACTTCTAGAGAAGTTCATAACAAAACTCTTATAAACTCCAAAGGCGATTCTACCTCAATCATCATTCACAGTTGAGCCCATTGATGTATCATATCAAGCATCCCAGCTCAATTTATTCTAAACTACTTTTCAACCTTACTACTGCACACGAGCTTGTAACTGCAGCCAGGCTAAAATCTCTCCTCAAGAACTGATTAGACAGAAGCCATGTGGGCGATCAAGTCAACAACACGTGTGCTGCATGATAAAAGGGCAATCAGTAATAGTAACACTGCATCCAATATGAACAATAAACACAAGTATTTTTGAAAAGTTGTGTAAATTTTGTTTTGGTCAAGCAATATTTTCAAAATTTTAGCAGACTACTTGATGGAAATGGCAGACCAGGACGGAAAGGATGGGTCTACATATTGAAAGGTTGCCATAGAGCAAGAAAGCAGTTCAGACATGGGCAGCATACAAATATGCAAGATGAATAAATAATAGAGCAGAATCAAATCAGCTTTTAAATGGATGCAAGAGATAGAAATGTGAAGTTCTGGAGGTGGAACAACAACTTTTCGGGCAATGCATTGCGTGAGGGTAGAAGAATACATGGAGTACTGAAGCAATCCTTGGCAATGAAATGAAACAGCTTTGCAGAAGCTTTCAAGAATTACACAGGATTCTCTTTTGAAGTGTGATGATGTTAGGGTATTCTAAATGGGAGTAGCCGAGTCATGGGGGTTTATGTGAAAGATTGTGATCAAGAAGGGTTCATGAAATATAGCTTGTGCTGTACAGTAGTACTAGGCTTTAAGGAGCATAATATAATAAAAATACATAAATAATAAGAGTCAGTAATGAACTGTCCTGCAGAGTCTTGACAAAAAAAAAGGTTAAAAAGATATAAAAATTACCTGTAGCCCCATTCGTTATCATACCAAGAGACAAGCTTCACAAAATTGTCATTCAGAGCAATTCCGGCCTTGGCATCGAAAATGCTCGACCTACAAGGAATACAAAGAATGAGTTCACATATGTAAAAATGTGCTGATAATATTTTAGGGTTTTAGCACCAATTAACTAAGTGGCAATGCTAATATTTTTTGGATTTAGCTCTACTCACTTAAATATTTGTATTCATGACCTATAACCATGTTCTTTCCTAATGGCAACAGAACCAACAAAAAAGCAATAGATGCTACATGCACCTCCTTAATGGAACTGAAAATGAGCTATGTTAAACAAAAAACTATTACCTGTTGTCACCAATAAAGTCGGTGGAAACCACATCATCCTCGGTGTAACCCAAGATACCCTTTAGCTTACCCTCTGACGCCTCCCTGAAATGATTATAGAAATTAGTCACCCGTCCAACTAAATAGTCACATATCATGAATAAAACACCAGCAATGAAAATAAATTCTTACTTGATAGCAGCCTTGACCTGATCATAGGAGGCCGCCTTCTCAAGTCTCACAGTCAGATCAACCACAGAAACATCAACAGTTGGGACACGGAAAGCCATCCCTGTAAGCTTTCCATTCAAAGCTGGGAGCACTTTACCAACAGCCTAACAGAATTCATTAGATGGGCAAAATCAGCAAGGTCGTACAGAATATTAAGCAAAAAGGAGTTCTCAAGTTTTATTCAAGTCACAGAAAATTATTGACGTTGAACAAAATTACCTTTGCAGCTCCAGTGCTGCTAGGAATGATGTTAAAGGAGGCAGCTCTTCCACCTCTCCAGTCCTTGCTAGATGGGCCATCAACGGTCTTTTGTGTAGCTACATTACATCGCACAGACAAATAAGTCGGAACGAACGAATACAAATACAAAATTAACTAATAGCTAACAATTTAAACCAACAGCAGAAGTGTAACATACCAGTGATGGAGTGGACAGTGGTCATGAGACCCTCAACAATGCCAAATCTGTCATTAATGACCTGTTTTCAAGAAAATTAAGTAAGCTCCATAGCTTACAATTGATTATTTAAACCCACATAAGAATTCATTGAACAAAACCTAATTAGATAAGATTCAAACCTTCGCAAGAGGAGCAAGACAGTTGGTGGTGCAGCTAGCATTGGAAACAATGGTAATGTCAGACTTATATTCCGACTCATTCACACCCATAACAAACATGGGAGCATCTTTACTCGGTGCAGAGATGACAACCTTCTTGGCACCACCCTGATCATAACAATTTAACATTCAAAATCAAGGCAAGTACATAACATCAACACAAATACTTCATAAAAGCAAAGTTCATAGCATGTTTTATTTGAACAACTCCAAAGCACAATTGTAGAAAGCAATTTTATTTCACAAAAATGACAATTTCACGAAATATTTCTCTTTTGAAATTTCCTTCAAAATTGAAAATATTTATTTCTTTCATCATGCCAATCTCACATTTTGTACATTTCCTCCGTTAGAACCTTAGTATTAAAATTTTGTTATACAAATGATTAATATGTAGTTTGTATGACATTGTGAGTCATGTGGGACTATTTATTCTGACTTGGTACTGATCACTCATCATAGAGAACATTCTCATCCTGAGAAGATTACCCATTCCAAATGTCAGATCTTGAAGATAATGACTGAAGCTGATTAAAAACAGCATCCTCGCCAGAAAAAAATTCTCAGTTAATTACCTTCCTCCTTATAATTATCTAGATTACAAACAAGCGTCTATCTCTTCTCTCAGAATTATGGTCACTCTTGATTCTTCCTTTTCTGCAAAAAATTCAATCCAAAATCAATTCTACTTTGGTTTCAACATGTTTGGTGAAATTATTTTGGTCTTATACAAGACATCTTGCCTTCCCCAGTCAATAAATGATGACAAGTCTTCAAAGCAAAATTCAATCCGCCAATCCCTGTTTCTGAGCAGGTTTTGTCACTTTAGTTTTTTTTGTCAAATTCAACCTTTCATGGATCTGTTATTATGACTATATTGTCACAGCTCTCTCGGTTCCATGTCAATCGATTCAAGCTCCTCTTTGGTTTTGTCGCCGATTCAAATGATGAGCTCAATTTGATCACACCAATGTTACAAAAGAAGTCCTACGCTTCTTATCAGCCAAAGGAAATTTACATAATCCACAGGTAAACTCCATCAAGACTCCTTCACAGGCTCAACTTATTCGACAACACATCAAAAAGCAACTTCAAAGAAAACCTACAAAGCAAGAACTATTGGAAACTCAATCTAAAACGGTACCAGACAATGAGGACGACTGCTTTGGCATCTTCCCGCCACTAGCATAAAGTCCTACCCTACAATGATTATTGCATTTAATTACAAAGCTACAAAAGCATATGCAACATCTACTACAAAAATTCCACAGTTGAAGCATCTTCAACAGTGTCACCACAAACTACAAAAGCGAATAGTATCCGCACCAACTCAATTATTGCATCATGACAAAACTTTCGAACTCATCTTAGATGTAATCCCGCTCTCTCACTCTATAATCCTTCCTTTCTTTAAGTCCGTGTATTTAAGTTTTCAATAAATAATATCACGCATGTTCTCGTTTTTTCTTTTAAAATATTTTCTAAAAACTGGATTAGCTGAAAATCTCGTTATATTGGTCCAGTATCGACACCGTTCGCTTGAACAGTTTGAAAAAAACTTTTCATATCGATATTTTTGTTTTAGCTTTATTTGTTTTTCTATCTTATCTTAATAATCTATCTTGTTATCTCTCGTCTTCTTGTTCTGTCTGATTGTCATGATGCAATAATTGGAGTTTGTGCGAATACTATTCGCTTTTGTAGTTGGTGAAAATACTGTTGAAGATGCTTCAACTGTTGAACTTTTGTAAGTGCGAACATTGTTGATGCACACGTTCGCCTTTAAAAGAAGATGTTGTCGATTGACCGAAAGTAACTTCGTCTTGTAATAAAGGTGACAGATGCCTTTGTAGCCTCGTAATTATTGTTTCAAAAATCATGCTGAATCATAGATGCAATAATGCTTGTAGAGTAGGACTTTATGCTAGTAGTGGGAAGAAGCCAAAGCAGTCTTCCTCATTGTATGATATTGTCAGTTATTTTTCATCTGAGCCTTCTGAATATATTTTAAATAGAGTTTCCAATCGTTCTTGCATGAAAATCGATAAGAACGACAATACATCAAAAAGCAAAGAACCGGTGTGATCAAACTGAGCCCACCATTTGACTTCTTCCCGCCACATCAAAAAGCAAATAACCATTTTATGAAAATTGACTTTATGCTTCTTTTTTAACATTGGTGTGATCAAACTGAATCCACCATTTGACTTTAAATTGACAACGAAACCAACGAGGAGCTTGAACTGATTTGACATGGAACCGAGAGAGCCGTGACAAACTGACAGATCCATGAGAGATTGAATTTAACAAAAAAACCAAAGTGACAAAACCTGCTTAAAAACAGGGATTGGCGGATTAGACTTGTCATCCTTCATTGACAGAAGAAGGCAAAATGTCTTGTATAGGACCAACATAATTCCACCAAAATGTTGAAACCAAAGTGGAATTGATTTCAAATTGATATTTTGCAGAAAATGAAGGACCATGAGTGACCACAGATTTGAAAGAATAGATCGAAAGTTCTAAACCAAGGTAATAAACTGAGAACTTTTTGTGAAAACGAAGATAGTTTCCAATCTGACATTTGGAATGGATAATCTTCTCGGGATGAGAAGGTTCTCTTTGATGATTAGTTAGAATCGACCAGTAGTCAAACTCATTTCAATAAAAAGTATAAATGTAATGTAATTTTACGAAACTAAGCATTTCTGGATAACAATTCATCAATTACTCAAGTGGATATTTAAAATTATAAATGCATAGATTTTAATAAACAAATAAATAAGAATTTAATCAAAGTCGATATGGAGATTCAAACCTTCAAGTGAGCAGCTGCCTTGTCCTTGTCAGTGAACACTCCAGTGGACTCCACTACGTATTCAGCTCCAGTCTCAGCCCATGGGATTTCATCAGGGTTCCTTCACATCAATATTGATTCGACAATATATAAATAAACAACTAAAAATCTATCTTATTTACTAAAATACTCATCGACAAACTAGATAGATCCAAATGATTAGGGTTTATACCTGCATCCGAACACGGTGACTGGCTTCTCTCCGAAGAGAAGAGTCTTGGAGTCCTTCACCTTGAGTTCGTGGTGCTTCCATGCTCCGTGAACACTGTCATACTTGAACATATAGGTCTGCAGCAAAGTAAATCATCTATCAATGACCTCATCGCACTCACTCTGAACTGTGATAGATCAGATCGAGAGTTCAAAATGAATCAGAAACAAACAAGCGTGAAAATGGAGATTGACCGATGTGCTTACCATGTAATCGGTGGTAATGAATGGATCGTTAACAGCGACGAGTTCAACATCGTCTCTCTGAAGGATGACTCTTGCAACCAATCGTCCGATCCTTCCGAACCCTAAGTTTCCAGACAAATTGATCGAAAACCGAATCAAAATCAAGAAAACAAAACATCAAACCACAATAAATAGATCAAGAGAGTAAGTAAGAAACTTAGATCCAAAGAACGAGAGAGATTGTACCGTTGATTCCGATCTTGATCTTGGCTGTAAAGTGAGATCAAACACAACAACAACAAAATCATCAGAGATCGAACGAGATAAGAGCGATTGAATTGAAGAAGAAGTAGAGATTAGAGAGACGTATTTACCCATTCTTTGCAGTGAGAGTGAGCTCTGAAACGAGATGGGTAAAAACGGAAACAGAAAATACAGAGAAGAAAACACTAGAAGAGTGATGTGGAGAGGGAGGAAGAAACGAGGGGCTATTTAAAGAGTGAGGAGTAGATAGGCGGTTTTGAATGAATAGAATACCAAGAGTGGTTCTCGCTAACGTGAGCCAGGTGGGTGAACTGAAGGCGTGCATGCGTGCGTGGCTCGTGACGAGCGGAAATTGAGATGGGGTCAGCGTTTAAAGCCTCTTTTGATTAGTTCACGAGGTGATGTTGAATTACTAAAATACCCTTGTTTGTTTGGATAAATTGCGTGATTGCTACGAGAGGGTCTAGAGAGTTCTGATTTGGAAGAAAAGGTAAAATGAGAGAATCACGGATTAGAAGAATTTTTCTGCGGGTGGGACGTTGGGTTTAGTGTTAAGTAAAAATCTAAACCTGATTAGGGAGTATATATAGTTTTGGGAAGGACGTAGGAATATTTTGAGGTTCTAAGAAGGGGAAAAATGGAACTTGATTTCCAAGTTATTGACAAGAAAACCTGAAGTCCTTATCTACCACAAAAAAAACTTGCACGGTTGGTCCACAAAGGGGACTACAATTATTATGTAGACCACTCTAAATAAAGTAGGGTTTGAAAATCGAACTGATTTTTCACCTAAACGGCAAATTGAATAGAATATTATCGGTTTTAAATTGTTTCAACCGAATTGAATTGAATGTATAAGAAACCATACCGATCATGTCAATTTCAAATTTAAGTAAATCGAAAAAGTGAACTGACCGCCTAAAATGTTACTAAAACCGAACAGATCGACTAAATTAAACATGTTATTTTGTATTTATATATAATACATCATCATCATCAAAGCCCAATCTCGATACTCTCGGGGTCGGTTATACGTATTTTGGTTTTCCAAGCAATGTGGTCTTCCCACATATCCTCGTCTAATCCAAACTCAATAATGTTTTCCTTCACCGCTCATCTAAATTTTTAAAGGTCATTCGATCCGTCTATGTCATCCATTAACTTGCTAATCTAGACATTTTCTAATTGGTGATGATGATACATAAAATCTTAACCCAATCATGGCCATACACGTGGCTCAAATTATCATAAATATTGAAGGGTCGTTACGAAAGTTCAAGTCATCATAAATATAGATGAACCATTATGAAGGAGATGTAGAGAAGACTGTTCAAGTCAAGTCACTTCATCTCAATGAAATTAAGAGAATACTATTATAATAAATGTTCTCCTTCATTGCGCCAACTGAGTTTAAGTCATGCACACAATTAAATGTAGTCATCAATTAACTCATTATATATAGTAAAGGAAAATGTATGAGAAAATGAAGTCGATTCGACTATCCTATCTACATGATGCAACTTTAACTGTGTTTGGTTTATATTTATTTCCTTCTTCAAACAAAGTCGCTGACTTAAACATCGGAGTGTGTCGACCACCAAAAAGGAGGTCTTTGATATTCTAACATCTTTTTGCATGTCAAACTCTTAGGATGACGAGATTTGGATGCATCAATTTGGCGCCGTCCGTGAGAAACGACAAGTTTCCTTAAAAAAAAGTATGTTTGTTCACAACTGAGCAACAAGACAATAAAATATCATGATCATTCATAGTCGTTTCCAGAATCAATGGTAACAAAATTTTCATTATTATATTTTGGTTAAAATTACTAAAATTGTGTCATGTGAGTAAGACAAATAATCTAGGTACATTTGGATATAATGATGCATAAGTAAATGTTTTGTTAAATGTGAACCAGCAAAGATGCTTAAAAGACCTCAAATCGTGGGTTCGAACTCGGTTGGCAGCATAATTATTAGTTTAAAGTTTTGCTGACTCCTCGACTGGAGGACGAATCCGAAAGACGAGTCTGGAATATGGGCTCAAATAGATAACGATTCTGGAGGATGAATCCGAATGAAAAACGAATATGGATGTTTGTCATAAAATGACCATAACTTTTTCATTTCAAAACATTTTCAAGTGATTCAAATTGTGTTCATTAGATAACACAAAGTATTACAATTTTCATGTTTTGATGAGCTTGCAAATTTGCCTCAATAAAGAGTATAAGTTGGCCGAAAGTTAGGACACTAACCGTTTTCATTGTAGGACAAATTTGTGACTTAAGTAAAATGATCATAACTTGCTCATTTCAAAACATTTTCAATTGATTCAAATTGTACTTACTAGATAATTCAAAGTACTACATTTTTAATGTTTTGATGAGTTTAAGAATTAGTCTCAATCAAACGAATAAGTTGGCCGAAAGTCAGGAACACTACCACGTTTTATTTTCGAGACAGATTTGCGTGACTTTAGTAAAATGACCATAATTCGCTCATTTCATAACATTTTAAACTGATTCAAATTGTGTCTATTAGGTAACTCAAAGTACTACAATTGTTATGCTTTGATGAGTTTGAAAATCGGTCTCAATTGAGGGTTTAAATTGGACGAAATTTAAGAACAATATCATGTTTTTATGTTTTGAATGAGTGATAACTATGACTGTTTTAGGAGAAGAGGGGAGTCCGGTGGGGGCAAGGGCGGGGTGGTGTTGCTCCGTTGTTTGTTGATCCACAGAGAAGTGAAGAGAAAAGACAAAGAGAACAATGGATGATGATGGTTTTTTCCCGCGATTTCATCGTACTAGTTTTTTCAAAAATAGTTTTTTGGGTGGTGTGGGTTAGTAAGTAAAAAAAAAAAAAAAATCTAGATGGTGGTATGGGACAATACTTAGGTGGTGTTGCCTTTTTTGTTCTTTGTAAACTTACGTAAGCAATAATCGACAAGGTAGGGGAAATAAATTTTCAGCATGTTTTTTCAAATATCATTAGGTACGCGTAGGGATTGTGATTTCGTTTTTTGAGTTAATTTCGGTTTTTTGATTTTAAAAAATATCTTGAAAGATATTTCGGTGTGTATAGAAAAAAAGTATGTGTCTTTAGTCTTTACTGCTACACATTACGAATAGCATATTTGTAAATTTGCTTTTTTTTTTTGATAATACAATGATGCATTTAATTAATTAATATGATTACAATAACGTTGTCCGACCATTCGATAGATGGCTCCTTTTTTTTTTGATAAAACATGATGCATTTAATTAATTAACCTGATTACAATAACATTGTCCGCCCATTCGATAGAAGGCTCCTACTTCACTGGAACTAAATTACTCTAGGAAATGACGAGGTTTTGCTATTCATTAAAAAAACCTAAAAACAAAACACCTCATAATGGATAATGGTGTAAAAAGGGTAGAGAAATCCATTATAGTGGTCCTGGTCCATAGTGTTATGTCCCATAATCTTACACATTATCTACTACCAGTCCCACCATATGTTATCTGAATTCTGCGACTTGTTTTTGGGTATATTTTTGCGTTCTTCTAGAGTGGATATACTTATTGAAGTGAAAAGCATATATCTATTATTCCACCTAACTCGTGTTCTTCTTCAGGTTTTTATCAAGAAAAACCACACTGCCGACCCCAACATGCAAATGCAATTATTCCATAAATTTTTTTGTCATTAATTAAAGAAACATTGTAAACTATGGATTAGCTAGTTGTATGCTAGCTAATGGCATGACAGCTCAACGATTAGAGCTTGACGGATAGTATAATTAAGTCATGGATACAAACCTAGCTTGCGACGTCTTCGGTCATGGATTCAAACCAAGCTTCTGGTTGCCATTGACAAATGTTAGATTAACTATTCTGTGTTGTCTTTGATGCTGTGTTGTAGGTATAATAACCACTTCTAGTACCCACTGTAAACTAGTAGCTATCATGTTTCAAGTTGACGTAACGTGCAAATATAATTCATTTTATTGATAAACTCGATTGAATTTCATACGACAATATATCAGTATCCTGCAGGAGTGCTTGAGAACTTCACAGTGGGTGAGAAATATGCAAAACATTCCGTCAGAAGGTACCTTCAAAACCGACCTCCTGAGATCATGCCATCACTCAATTAATTTTTTGCAGGATCAAGACCGAAGAAATCTGATTGAAATTAGTTAACCAAAGAAGAAAGTAGGAAATACTTTTTTTATCACATTGTTGTAACTTTGTATATTAACAAAAAAAAGAAAAAGATAATCACTGTGATTTTACTTCTATCATTAAGAACAAAGAATAGAATTACTTTCTATTATCATTAATTTGCGAACGCCTCATCAACCATACAATACGTTGGCAAAATGATAAAAATGTGGGGCTTCAAGACCTGCTTGGCTTTTGCATATCGCTTGATATCTCAGATACTATTAAATTTGGCAGATTTTTTAACATTTTTTCTCTTCTTGTTAGCGTCCTAGAGTTTGCTTATGTTGAAGGATTCCTGACATGGTGGACAGATAAACTGAATTATCAGAATTAAGGCTTAGTATGCTGGAGGCTTCAGCTGAAACAGCAAGATGATTCCCAAATAACTGATGCCAGTGCACCACTTTGATTTCGATATGAGACTGATGGTAGATATTTCTGCAGACAATGTCATGTAAGAAAATTAGAAAGAACGACAGTATAGAGATACGATTGTATTCGTGTTCATTATGTCAAACACATAAAGACACACTTCAACAGATCAAGTTTGCATTTCAATGAACAAACTACTGGCAAGTACCGAGGACTACAACCTACATATTCATCCTTAGATCAAAGAATTATGTCCGGATGGATATTAGCAGTCTATATAGCTTCAATTTCCCACTAATGGAACAACACAGACCAACTTGCACTTGATTCAATATGTAATGATCTACCATTTACTAATGCACCTTAGTTAGACAGCTTACCGCAGCAGAACCTGAGACAGAACCACCACCGGCATCAGTTTCTAACAAGTTCCGAAATTTGGCATTCTTCTAAAATAAATCCCTTAATGAAACCAGCTGCACATAATTTGGATGCATATCAAATAAGTGTTCTTGAATATTTCAAATATGTTTTAATCATAAAGCAGATACATGTAGTAACAAGGTTTACCTGCATATTTTACACACTCCCAACCTCGAAATACCCACATTGTCCGGAGCATGCCACTTGTAACTCAGGACGTGTTGCCATCCTGTAGATTTGGAAAGACTTGACTCTCTAATCAAGGAGGAGATCAAGGACACAAAGATACGGTCAAACAAGTATAAAAGCACTCTCATTTCGACGGAGAAAGGTACACAATAACCCTCGAATAAACATGACTGTCTCTCAACCTCCTGAACTAATGCTTTACTTTCACCTTCTTAGCCCGACACTGACTTGACTGTTGTAGTCTTCGCTAAGGTAACTGATGATACATCAAACCGTTCTATGATCAACATCATACACGTGTCATGATAATCTCGTCAACAAAACAAAGCAGACCCGATTGCATGTATAATCCATCGAGGCCCAAACGACATCAAGCCCACTATTGGCAGATTCCAAAATGTTGGACTCAAATTGCAATAAGCCACTGAACCCACACGTCATGCAGTCAAGCTCAATACTCGTAAGTCCCGATAAGGCAAGAGTAAGCCCTGAAAAGGCAAAAATCTGGGTAATCGACCCAAGATAGACAGGCCATCAACACATAGGTTCCAACTAGGAAACAAATACTAAAATATAAGTTGAGCAATGAAACTTTCTTTCATGGACAACACTCAGAAAGAGAGTTTTTTCGTAGATCTAGGAGCACAAGTCGTGTAGGAAAACTATCCACATGGACAATTCCCAACTAGGAAATTATCTCTAGCAAGATCTCTTACCGTAAACTACGTCACCAAAGGCCTAGCCGAACAAAAACTCTCACGCTATAAAATGAAGATAAGGTTGATGAACAAATGTACGCTATATAAGCCCAATTTACAATTTTAAGCATCTCTTAAGCCTTATCTAACTTAAGATTGAAATGTCATCGGCTACCCCAAGGTGGTCATTGGCTCACGTGTGCTACTTGTGCAAGTTTAGATAAACAACGAGGAAGGAGAACACGAATCAACTACATCAGTAACCTACCCAGATTGGAGTTTGTGCACGTATTGACCCTCGTTTCCCAGCCTTCCACTTGATCCTTAGCAGGAGAAGGTTCGATCACATTTTTACCCTCAACATTTGGCGTAGTCCGTGGGAATGTCAAAAGCAAATGGATCATGCCACCTGAGAGGAATACTATGAAAGCACCCGCTACCTCTCAAATGGGCTAGACCTGAGAGGAAAACTCCAAATCCTTGGGAGAGTTTGAGACGTTTACACAGCTGCGAGGATGCCTGACCCAACTGCAAGAACATTTGATTGTTGAGAAAAAGAAAATATCTCTTGGTCGAGAGAGAGAAATATGATCGCTTGGCCGAGAGGGTCGCCAACAAGGCGAAGATAGTAAAAGCTTGGAGTTAGAAGTTTTGAACGAGCTTTTGAATGAACTATTTGTTTTGCTTTTGAGTGAGTTACTGATTAAACGATGTAAAATTGAAAAGTGTTTATTTTTATGTGTTGAATGAGAACTGTTTGACAATTTTGCCCCACTAAACTGAATAAATATTGTGCATAAAATCATACCCAATAATTATCTAAATCCTAGAGAATGTTACATTATCTTTCATTACAAGAATATCGAAAATACATAGATAAAAAAAGCTTGGAAAATAAAAAGAGGGAGAGTTGGAGTAATGAAGAAAAACTTGAAAAATACAGAGAAAGAAAACAAAGATGAATGAAAGAAACAAAATAAATTTCTTATTATTGTTTAGTCCTTTTGAAGGTAGGTAGAACGACAATGTTGATGAAGAACATGAAGGCGTGACGTCAAAATTTAGCCTACTTGTTTTTAAAAAGATGGGGGCAACAATTGTGATTACAAAATTACTTTAAGGTTACTATTATAATAATTTTTGAGTCAGCACTTAGTGCTAAGTGATCAACACTCTTCTACTGTTTACTCCAATTAGAAGTTTAGAACTAAAAAAAACACCATTGTTTAGGTGTCCCACTTCTTATTAAGACTTCTGACTCTATCCAGAAGCAAAAACAAACACCCTTAGAGTCTCAGAGTGAGGCTGGCCTGGACAAGGCCCAACCTCATACTCCCGATCTTGCACCCCATAACAGGCCTAATTCGCCATTTATCCGAAACCTGACCTTGGTCCCATTCTGACTCCCCTGACCAATGTGGTCATAATGGAAATGCACCAGGAGCTACTGGCAGAACACGAAAATAACAACTTAAGAAGAGGAAAACCCATGACTCCGAGGACACTCTGGATTGACTTAAGTAATCTCCACTTCTCGGCCGAGATTCAAAACATGGACTTCCCTAATAAGAAGTTCACCATGTCGACCTTCTAGCGATACAAAGGACATGTTTCCTTCTATCTTGTTCACTCTTCAAGGTTAGTTCTATACTCTTAGTGAGTGTTTGATTATGTTATGTTACTGGTTAATTAACATCCACGCTTAGGGCGCCTATGGGTCTATAAGTGAGTCTTTCGAAACCATTCTAATCCATTTTGTTCATTTTCTTTCTTTTATGTAAACTTCCAAGGTCGGACGAACCATTTCATTAATAAACTTTACCTTGCCATAGTGAAAGGTACAACGTCAAAAAGGAGTAAAATACCTACTTAAGTACCATACAAATAACTAATCTAAAACCAATACCCCAAAGTCTGCCATACTCTATAAACTTCATCAAGGCTTCGCTTAGTACACGGTAAAAAATGCATAATGTAAAAATTTACGGTGGTTACACAAATTGCGTGATTGGTTGGTTTTATGAACAACGATTATTGAAATTTGAATTCATGACCTTTGCATCTCCCAGTTATAAAATTCTGCAAAACTTTACAGGACAAAATCTCCCGTATTACTTTGTAAAACACTTATCGTCTCCTCGAGTACTCCCAACCCCTTCATAACACCCAAACCACATCACTTTCACAACTACCATCGTTGCCACTACCATAACCACCATACCATAACCATCACAACCACCTCCACGCCACTACCACCATTGCCACCACCTCCATCACCACCACTACCATATCATAATCACCATAACCAACACCACCACCATTATTACCATCATTATTACCACCACCATTATTGTCGCCATTATTACCACCATAACCATTACCACCACAACCAACACCACCTTATTATTACCACCTAACCGCCACCATCGCAAGCCACCATCATGACATATTATACTTATTTAATTATACGCTCTTATCAAACTCTATTGTGGAGTATTTAATGATCAATAAGTACAATAAAAAATATCATTTAAATAAACCTCTAAAATTAGAGTATAACTATCTAAAATCTCGCATTCAAACAAATACCATATGTAAAGCCTCAAAATCGCTATGTATTTCATTATGCAATCATATTATTTTGTATATATGTATCTTTATTCCCCAATTTTAGCTGGCCTGGGAAAGGGGTGAGGTTGCTGCCTGGGTGGGGGCAAATGTACACTTTTGCCCTCATCTTTAATCACTTTTTGGAAAAAAGTGTTTAAAGAGGGGGGGGGGGGGGGGGGGGGTTGGGTCTGTCCCCTAAGCAGTTGGGCCCAAGCCAACAAGAATCACTCATCTTTATTTATGCAAATCGTTTTAGACAATGTTGTACTTGTGCCATATAAACATAGAAGGTGGGATTTTCCTAAAAAGAAAAAAAAATTGAAATTAATGATTTGTCCATGTTGTTCAACCTCATTGTCAACAAGATTTTTTTTTTTTTAATAAACGTAGTTGTTTTTTTTTTATTGGTCAATAAACACACATTGAACACTCCTTCCATTACAAATTTAAAACAATAAGTGAGGTTAGGAAATTGAGTGAGGCTAGGGAATCATGTTTTGCAACCATGTTTTATAACCAGGATGATGTGGCATCGTTAGAGGATGTTTTTTACAACCTCGAGATACACATAAACACTTTGGGGATTTCATCATTCTTTCAAGATCACACCACGTCACCATGGTTACAAAAATCTGGTTTCCTAGCATTTTCGTAGGAAATTATGTTTTGCAACCATGATGATGTGTCTTCATTAGAGGTGGTTTTTTTACAACCTCGAGATACACATAAACACTTTGAGAATTTATCATTATTTCAAGATCACACCATGTCACCCTGATTACGAGACATGATTGCAAAAACCTGATTTCCCTAACATTTTCGAAAAAAATTGATTACAATAATCAATAATTCCATGAAATATGACACCTAAAAAACATGCCCTACACAATTCAACCGAAGCTTCCAATTCCGCCAACCTACACGGAATCACTTTCCCACAATACCGACCAAGCAAAACACAATTCCAACTCAAACAGAGTTGGCGGCAGTTATTGCTTTACTCGTTTTCATTCAACTTTCCATTTATATTCTCTAAATCACTTGCGTTCTTTATATTCATTGCTCTTCCTTGTACAAGTACAAGAGGCAACTTTTATTTCTCTTGTTTTTGTTTTTGTGTTTCTCTTCTTCTTCTTCTCTCCTGAACCCCCCAAACCCATCACCTGAAAATGTCTTCTGCTACCATGAAAAGATGGTTGAGGCCTGAGGTAAGATGTTCTCCTCATTGGGTATTCATATATCTAGCTTGATTGTGTTGTTTGATTGACTGTTTGTGTGTTTGATGAATGTGCTTATAGTTTTTTTTAAATAAAATTATAAGTTCTAGATCTATGTTTTTTTTTTAAAATAAAATTATATAGGGTTATTTTGAGTTCAAGGGGTTTCCCAAAAAAATACTCTGCGAACATTTTAAACAATTTTAACAGTATGATATTTTCTTGGTTTCGAAGATCATGTTCATTCTAACTATTGGGTTTCAAAGATCAGTTTCATTCTAAGTAGCACATAATTTTAGTAATTGCTTACCTTTGTTTTTGATAGGTTTGTGATTTGCACATCTTTTGTAGACATGGTTGGATACAATTATTAAGGACATAGGTGTTGTGATTAACCCAATTTTTTTTGTTTAATACTTGTGTTTGTGCATTGATTTTTAATTGATTCTCAATGGGAAAGTGAAAGTGAAAGAGTTTACCGCATGAGTTTTGTGGCTTCCTTCATCTGTTTGGGTTGATCAAGAAAGGAATAAGTTACCTAACATTGCTGGGTCTACTCTTTGATGATATATAGGTATACCCGATCTTTGCTGTGGTCGGGGCAGCTGTAGGCATTTGCGGCATGCAACTCATTCGGAATATTACCACCAACCCTGAAGTGAGGTACTTGTTCTTTCCTTTGTTTTCTATGTGGAATAGTGTAATGTGAAACACAAAAAACAAGTTTCATTGTTGTTTTGTTTCGAACTAATCTGCTTGACATAGATGGGACACCCGCAAAAATTCACATTTCAGTAATTTATATTCCCACAGTCTACAGATAGATAGAAAGTTTATACTGGTTCTTAAATTCATGATAAATTTTTGTGAATGTCCTATCTATAGTGGGGATAAGAGAGAAAAAAATCATGTGATTTGCAAACCGCAATGTGGGTGAAATGGTGACACCAGTAAAAATGAGTCAATTTCAACAAAGTGAATGGATCCATACCTCCGTTTAACTCTGCAGTTAATTTTGTTTATGAACAAAATGCTAGTTCGGTATGGTAATATGACACAAAGCCTTTGCAGTACTACTTTAACGAGTATTTGCAATCTATGTTGTTAGCATATAGAATTAGCGAAAGATAGATGCAACAGGGAAGAAGATTCAAAACAAGATTTGTTGATTCAATTTTGATTTGGTTTCAGGGTTACAAAAGAGAACAGAATGGCTGGAATTCTCGACAACCATGCTGAGGGTGAGAAGTATGCTGTTCACGGAGTCAGGAAATACATTCAGGGCAGAGCCCCTGAGATCATGCCATCTCTGAACAAGTTCTTTTCAGATCCCAACTAAACGATGCCTGCAATTCGTCATTCGGAGTATGCTGCATTGCTAGGCTTATAGAAACATCTCATTATTGTTAGTTGATGAATGCTTTAAACTTCATTAAAAGTTTACATTTATGAATTTGTGATTCTAGACTTCATTAAAAGGTACATTCTTGATCACAGTTTTCCCCCTCGGTGTACTAGTACTTGCCTGTGATGTTTAGTTTGCCTTTTTTTTCTGCAATAATGCTCATGGATTATGGGGAAGCCCATAAATTGTTGATCTAGTAACTATTAAGTATTTTGAAGTTAATCTTAGTGAGGATGTTATATTACTCGCAAGTCTAGTTGTTTTATTTGTAAGGGCTTTTGCAACGGTGTCTTTGTGGCATTTTTCTAGTATCATTGATGTAAATTGAACTTCCATTGCATATGGGGCTTGACTAGATTTACATCATATTTCACCTTGGGCATGTCCACAGCAATCCCCTCTGTGAATTCATGGCTTAGTTTGTACCGAGCAGCTGATACAAACAAAGATTTAACCCACATATCTGCTTCCACTTGATGTATGAAAACATTGTCCTTCTATAACTTTGAGCTTGTAGAAAGATCAACAATTTATACAAAGTACGTGCTCCACCTCTGTGTAAGCGGACTATTCATATATCATTTGTAGCTCTCCACAGAGCTCAAGATACTCTCTTTCACAACATTCACAAGACTGCTTAAAAGACAACAAATTTACAATTGTCGATTCTATTAACCAAGAATAGCTAAATGTTCCAGTTTGTATCATATAAAAGGTAAGAGGTGGCTGTGTAGTTAATGTTAAACTTGTAAACAATTTTGTTTCTCGCTGCTGCTGTCATGTGATAAGAACTGAATGATTTATTGAAAGATCTGACCTGATTTTCTAAGTCTGAACAGATTCCCTGTATTTGCAGAATCGAATCAAGCAATGAAATGCTGATGATATAAAGCAGCTACAGCAATAAAGAGTTCTGACAGAATGAAACACTTGTAGAATTCTCAGCAGTTGGAATGAAATGTAATGATCTGTATTGTATATAAAAGCTGATTCGAGAGAGCTACTCTCCAGAGCAAAATGCTCAATGTACAATTTGTTTATCAATCAATAGATGCCTTTGTTCTCTCAGCATTCTCTTATTTATAGCACTTAGCTAATTACAAATACTCTCTAACCACTACTGACAGCTAATGAACCAAATACAACTGTCCTTACAACTGCTGACAGCTTATTTAACCATATAACAGAACATCTAACAAACTACAGAGCAATCTCATTCCTCAACAGACATTTGCACTTCAGAGCACTTGCATCAACAGAGCACCTTTCAGTCCTCAGCATTCCTCAGCCTTCCTATGCAGCATTGCAGTTCAGTCCTCAGCATTCCTCAGCATTCCTATGCAGCAGTCTTATTAACCTCTTCCTCATTCTTTTTCTTTCTCCTGGAGTAAGTATAATGAATAAGAGGTTTAGATTGTACAATCCTATCATCATGCTATTGTGGCCGTTGGTATTTTGTTCTTTTTGTTACTTCTTGAATAAAAATAAGTTGATGCATGGTATCCACCCTTGGCCTTTCAGCTTGGATCCATATGATGATTGCTCTGGGATGTTCTATTTAAGAACTCCATAACCAACTTTGAGAATGCTGATGAGTAATCCTTCAGTAATTCAGCTGGGGAGTCGTACTCAAGAACTTGACCTGTTGGAGGTAAGAAAATGGATACTTATCATTATTTTTATACAAATTCATAATTGGACACAATAGGATATATTATCAATAAGAAGTTCCTTGAGCATACCTTCATCAAGCACCATAACTAAGTCATTGTCAATCACTGTAGGTATTCGATGGGCCACTGTTATAACGGTGCAGTTATGAGTCTGTTCTCTGATAGTTTTCTGTATCAGATTATCTGTGGCAGTGTCCACCGAAGCAGTTGCCTCATCCAACACCAAAACATTCCTCCTGTTAAGCAATACTCTTGCCAGGCACACCAATTGCCTTTGTCCCATGCTCCAATTTTCTCCATCTTCTGCAACTGCATAAACAAAGAAGGAAAAACTTAAAGGCTGTCACACATTACAAAATTTACTACATGGTAGTTGCAATTACACATTCTTAATTTTTAAGCTTTTACTTTTTATATCTATATTTACGTACCTGGTGCATCAAGAAGCCGCTGATCTTGTCTCACGATCTCTCCAAGATGACACTTGTTTAGAACCTGAAACCTTAGTCTTTCAGTTTAAAATGGAATTTAGTTCAAATAATTGAAACAACAGCATTAGTAGTTCGCTAGTTCTTTACCTGCCACATGTCAATGTCAGAGTGTTGATTTAGAGGATCCAAATTAGTTCTCATAGTTCCTTGAAAGAGTGTCGGGTCCTGTGGTATTATACTCAATCTAGATCTCAAATCTTGCAACCCCATCTTACAAATATCTACTCCATCAATCCATATCCATCCTTTTGACGGCTCAACCACCCTGAACAGAGCTTGGATGAGAGTGGACTTGCCACTACCTGTCCTGCCCACAACACCAATCTTCTTCTTCCCAGGGAACGTGCAAGTGACTCCTCTGAGAACCATGGGAAGCGAAGAGCTGTACTGAACATGGAGATTGTCAATCTCTATGGTTCCGTTTCTAGGCCAATCAGGATTTGGTCTATGCCCTTCAATCACCAATGGAGCTTCACTCGGAATGTTAGAGAATTGAAGAATTCTCTCTACTGAGATCATCTTGTTTTCAACATTGCAGAGATTCCATATTACCCAAGCCTGTAGAACATTAAGGTTTAGACCATATGTAGCCACCAGTCCTGCCAAGCCTGCAATTACATTCCTCAACTCCATTAGTTTGCAAGGATTTGTAAAAAAAAAAATTAATTTAGGAGGCAGAAATTTAACGTACATATCTGGAGATATTAGTGTAGTTTAGTAGGCTATTAGAAGAGAGTGGACAAGAAGCTTACAAGGGTCAATGGCCGACCTTGGCAGGGTCACCAAGATAACTAGAACCAGGAAGAAGACTAGGTTGAAGAGGAAGTTAATTCGGATGCATAACCATTCCATTGTAGCAGAGTTGTGGAGTGTGATGCGAGAGTAATCATCAATGAAACTTTGGTTTTTCGCCAGAAAACGAAGTTCCTGGTTGAAACAGCGGATAATAGGCGCCCCACTAATGGATTCTGAGAAGTGATGCAGGATTGGTGATTTTCTAATCCCGATCATCCTAGCTAGTTCTCTTGCTGTACTGATGTAGTAAACCTGCAAAAAACTTGTATTTGTTACACTCATTTACTAGAAGGCAAGGACATTCTTACTAGAGATACACAGTTTAACCTAAAATATAGTTGATTTACGAGTCATTTTTTTGGTAACTGAAACAAGGTGGCAGCCTTTGAGAACTCGTAAACTTTAGGTCCCTCTTTATGCATGTGGGGATATATGACAGGTTAATTATCATCTTACATCCACCTAGGAGTGAGTAGAGATAAGTTTAGTGGCAATTATGTGGGAGAAAGCCATTATGCTTACCTGATACCATACGGAGATAGCCAAGATCACAAGGAAGAGAATGAAGATTTGCCAGGCGACATGAGACATAAGAATGATGATGCTCAAGAGCTGAACTAGTGCGAATACTAATCCTGCTAATCTGTAGGGAATATCTGTATCCACCGTGCTTTGGTCTGTTGAAGACTGACAGACATCGAAACAGAACATTCAGACGTTAGCTTCCTTGTAACTGATAATTAAGGTCTTAGAACAAAAAATAAGAAAACTTAAAAAAGTATAAATAGTAAAGAACCAAGGTGCTAACCCTATTGAGTATTCGACTTGAGGGTGTATTATCAAAGAAGGAAATAGGTGATCTGAAAATGGAGTTAATCATGCCAAGAAATAGCCTCTGAGCTGTTTCGATGGCAATTGTTGCTAGCAATACAGCCCTTCCTAAGATGAACATGGAGCTGCCACCAGACAACAAAACAAACACTCCAATCAACTTCTCTGTGCTAATATTGTTTTCCTCCTCAGTTGCCCATGCAATCCAGTAATTGCTTCCAATCTGTAACACTTGGAAGAAAATTTGACACAGAAGAATAACCGGAACAAGAGCTCCTTTATATGCTGAGGTCACAAAGGTCGAGTAAACTTTCCATTTCACTCTGCCAGATTCTGTTTCTTCTTTGTGATTTCTATCTCTGATTGTATCAATGCCTTCAGGATTTTCGCATTTTTCTTCTACAAGTTCTGTTTGATTGACCTGATGGGCCCCAAATACAAAGCTTCCGTAGTCTTGAGGTGCGGTAACTTGACTTAATGATTGGCAGTGAGCAGCCATTTGTCTGACAAGCTCTCCATGGGGGTCTGCAATCAGATCTTTATATTTTCCTGATTGTACAATCTTCCCATCCTTCAGTACCTGTGGAAATTCAATAGATGTCACGTCAGAAGGGGAGAAAGAAAAGTTTTTAACATATCTGAATACTCAAAACAGTGATACAAGCATTATCGGTTGATAACATCAGATGCTAATAACTTACCAGGACAAGGTCTGAAGCATCCAAAAACTCCAACTGATGAGTGGCATAAATTACAGTCTTCTGAGCTAACACTCGCATTAGACATTCCTGCAAAAGTCTCTTTTCAGTTAATAGAGAGTTTGTCAACTCGGACTGATCATTTGAGATGTATACACTAAAATGTTGAGAGAGGTTATGTTGTTTACCTTGAAAAGATGTGCTCCAGTATGTGCATCTACGGCGCTAAAAGGATCATCTAGTAAGTAAACATCTGAATCGCTATAGATGGCACGTGCAAGCTGAATCCTTTGCTTCTGCCCTCCGCTGAGATTCATCCCCCTCTCTCCTACAATACTCTGGTCCCCATCAGCCCACATATCGATATCCTTATTTAGTGCACATGCCTTTACAATATTCTCGTAAAAATCTCTCTCCATCTCTTTGCCAAACAGCACATTGTCTCTAATTGTTCCTGTTTGAATCCAGGCAGATTGTGGGACATAAGCTTTTGAACCAAACACTTTGATTCCTGCCCCTGAAAGCCTTGGGATTTCGCCAAGTATACTACACAGTAAACTCGATTTCCCTGACCCAACAGATCCACACACTGCTACTTTATCACCTTTCATGATTTTCATCTTCTTGTTGATTTTGATAGTGGGCGTCTTCAAATACGGGTTGCTTGTTTCCCATGTGTACTCCCCTGGCTCAACCTCTACCCCTACGTTGTATACTTTAGGGGTGTACTTTGGCATTAGCTTATTTTGATCTTCTTCTCCAATAAATTCTTGAATTCTATCAATGGAAACCTTTGTTTGGGCGATCATGGAAATAAGTTCAGGTATATTATAGATGGGTTCCTGAAGTATCCGAAATGTTGCTAGAGTGGACAAGACCGTTCCAGATGTTAATGGTGTTTTTGTTATAATGCAGACACTGAAGGTGATCACTGAAACCAAAGTCGGTGAAGTCCAAAAGAGAAAGGCGACAGCTGCACAAGTGTAGAGATACCTTTTCAACCAACCTCTTTCAACCTCTCTGAGTTTTAAAATATTCTTCAAGTAGGCAGTCTCCCAAGAATGCAGCTTCAACACTCTCATGCTGCGTAGAGTCTCAGAAGTAGTTTTGATTCTCGAGTCCTTAGCTTCCATGATCTTGGAGTGAAGTCTTTCTTGCAAATTAGCAAGAGGGGTGTTGCTCACCATCACAAAAATCGTGGCAATGAGGGCTGCAAGCGAGGGAGCCCCGCCAAGATTCTTGTACAGTATCATTAGTGCCAGAAAGACCTGAACCGGCAATAACCAGATTCCATGGATATACCAAAAGAAGTCACCGATCCTCTCAACATCTACATTGATGAATTTGTGATTTTCCCAGTGCTTGAACCAAAATTCTTGATTGACAGAGTTTTCTTGTATATTGAGACTATAAGAGCTGCTCTCACTCGAATGCCTATCCTGTGAGCTCCAAAGTACCATTGCCGTTGTGACAATGATTCAACAGTCTTTGAGAAGAAGAAAATGAATGCAAGAATAAGTCCATATCTGTGGCTTGAATCATCTTGTTTTTCCGATAGAAAATTCACAAAGTTCGTGATTAAGTAGGGACCCATATAGGAAGCCATTGTGTTTGTACCTGAAAATTTCGAAATAATAAATGTAAAGAACAAACACATTTGCTATAAACACAGTTTGATTGCAATAGGCAAAGTAAATTGAGGAGTTATACCTGCAAAGATTGCATTAACGGCGAGAGGTCTCCATATAGCATAAATTATAGCTTTCCGTAGAGAAAATGTTTCAGTTTTCTGCCTGCGAAATGATTCTTGAAAAGAGGCAAAAGATTTCTCTGCCGTTTCAGATTCACATACTGGAGGAACATGGGCAAATTCAAGTTTCTGATGCCGACCCTTTTCAAATAGAGAGTTTAGCCACCTGAAAGTAAGTAAGCTCCACACTGTGGCTTTCGATAATGCATCCACATCCTCATTGACACCTTCATCTTCCTTCTGAAGTAACGGGTGCTCAATCTCTAGAACATTTTCCGCATAATTGAAATGCAAAGCATTCAAACAAAGCAGTATAGACAAGGGAACTGAAACAAAATCTGAAAAGTTAGCCTTGAGGAGCAAGTGCTGGAACCATTTCGATTCAAAATAGGCAAGGACATAAACGAAGACAGATACCATGTTGAGAATGCTTGAAAATAGCCACCAGAAAATAAGAACCAAAGGCCATCTCTTGTCTTCTCTAATAGTTCTACTCTTGAAGTACACTGCAAACATTGTTGCTAGACCCCAAGTTACTGCCTTAAAAATTGACTCAATAGAGATTTTTTTGAGCACCCAAGCCTCATAAAAACAAAAACCCAAGTATGAAACTGAGATTAGAATGCTAGAAACAATAGTAATCTTCATAAAAACTTCAAACTTCCTCTTTGTTGGTTGTTTCAGTTCACCATCCTCTACATGTCTACTTTGTTTCAGAAGCTCTATTAACATCCATACAAGCAACAACGAAAACCCGACTACATTAACAATCATCACAGACAACTCCATCCCACTTCAGAAATTTGAAGAACCATGCAAGAGAATGAAGAAGGAATATGAAGTGTTCAAGGCCCTATAGGAATAATTTCATCAAACATGGTACAAAAGCAACAAGAGAAGCCACTTGGGGATTGAGAAATAAGAAATTATGACTTAAAAAACAGAAGAAGAAAAAAACAGATCATTCAAACACTCAAGAATGAAATGACAAAGAGAATCTGAATTCTGAATCACAACACATGTTATCAGACAGTGTGCCTCTATGTCTTTATCCATCTTTACATATATATATATATATATAATTAAAGAGGATTTATATCTTGTAATTTTCATCTCTATCTTATCTTTATCTCTGCTATTTTTGGTTATGTTATAATTAAATGACAAAGAAAAGACCAGAATCTCAGAGGTCATTCTCATTTAATAATCAATGTCTTTGTCTTTCTGTGATTCTGTTTTTTTTTGGGAGTAAACTATGTCAAGGCTATGCAACTAAAATGTCGCCATGCATGTGTTCATCATAGGTTTGATAGACTTAATTGGAATTTTATGTTTGAGTAAAAAAAAACATAAAGCCATTGTAGTTTAAGACCCAAAATTCAAAACTTTATTTATTGCTAATTGGTTTGATATGCTTGATTCATACAAATTCATTGCCGCGAGTATTACAACATCTCCAAAAAAAATTTATAAGGAATCTTGATGGATGCTTAATGTATTGGCAACAAAATTTAATTTGAGACCGCGGAAAATATGTAATTCAAGTTCAAGCATTCGGGCAAACCAGAAAGACCTCATGGTGGCCAACTCGAATTTGAATTTTTGACCTCATGGTGGCCAATTTGAATTTGAATTTTCTAACTTTTCAATGTCTCACCAAAAAGGGTAGCCAAGTTGTAAACATTTAACAATCCACTGTTTGCATTGATCATGAATAGAAATGTGTCAAGCATACATAAACTGTTTTTAACGAAAATGGTCATTACATTATATTGAAATAAAAAACGAAAATACTAGGAAACCTGATTTTGCAACGAGACTAGCATGGCGTGATCTTGAAAAAATGATAAAATCTTCAAAATGTTTGTGTATCTCAAGGTTCTAAAAAAACCTCAACTGATAATACCATATCATTTTGATTGCAAAACCTGATTTCCTAACTTCACTCGGAAAGGTATGTCTTAAGATAGAAGTGTTTGGTAGGCATGCCTTAAAAGAACATTCTCATCATGATTCACTGAAATAATGGAATGAGTGATGATTGTAATATGAAGAGATAATGTATGGAACCCACTTGCAAAGATCCTAAGATCTACCAACTATATATGTTTCACCAAATCAATCTTTTGCACATATGGCCACCACCCATATGAAATCAATACAACTAGATTAGCTAGTGCAATAATAAATTGGCTCAAAAAGTTTGTTCTATTATCCATTGAGTGTGTTTAAACTTTTGAAACACAAGTCCCTTCTACAGAGCGAGGGAGGGAGCGAGGTAAAGGGAGCGAGGGATGGGTGTAACCACCCATCCTCCTCGGGATGAGCGCATTGCGTTGGAGATGCGCGCGGATGCTCATCGCGAGGAGAATGGGTGGTTACACCCATCCCTCGCTCCCTTTACCTCGACCCCTCCCTCGACCCCTAGAATTTTCCCATAAACATATAAAATTAAAAAAAATCATCAATTTCTTCCAAACCTCATTCCATTTTCACACAGTACAGTGAGCAGTGGCTTTAGCAGAAGACACAAGTTTGGCAACAACAGGCGTGTGTACAGCTAAAGTAGCCACACTGTACTGGTGTGCCATTCACGAGTGGACCAAAAACTAGTCTTTTCCTTTTGTTTGGGACAATCAAAGATTGTTATTTTCTTTTTCGAGTTAATTTCGGTCTCCTAATTTTTTTAAGAAATATTTTGAAAAAATATTTTAATACATAAAATAAATATAAATTTTTTAAAAATGCATGAAATATATATATACATATAATGAATTTTGAGGGTAAATAAAAAATGTGAAAAAATAATAAGATGCAAGTAAATAAATTTCACATTAAATGAAGTCTAAACCAATAAATGAAATAAATATATAATTAAAAATCAAGAAAGTAGTTTCAAAAATCAATAAATAATTAGAAAAAATTAGTTTATATCGTGTTAAATGATCTAATTTACGAGTAATAATAATGGTTGGTGATGCACGACAAATCAAACCTTCCACCAAACTTTTTTTTTTTTTTTTTTTTTTTTTTCCGAAAATTGTATACAAGACATGTGATAGAAATGGTATAAACATGGTGTCGACATGTTGTGTTCACGGAGAGGCCATCATGAGTTGGAATCTGGAAAAATATGTTTGTCGAATTGCTTGATTCGAGATCAAGGAGAAGATAGGACCACGGATACACTTGCGGAATTGAAATAAAGTGGTCTTATGGTACCAACCAAACACCTTTAAGTTCTTTTCCTCATAAAACCTTTTACAGATCACTTAGTCATGTGGTTCATAAACTTCCACGCTTTGTATGATGACTAGCAGATTCCGAGAATATTTTTTTATGGAGTTGCTATCGAACATTTTGTTGCACGTTTTATATCTAGAGAATTAATGCTGGACACGCGTAATGACTGTGTAATTTGTTCAAATTATATATCTATTATGGGAAATTCTAAATGTCGAGGAAATGAGCGAGGAAACCAGCGAGGGGATTGAGGTAGAGGGAGGGGAATCATTTCTTCCCCTCGGGATGCATGCAAGAAAATTTAATGTGCGCATCTCGAGGGGAGGGAATGGTTCCCCTCCCTCCACCTCACTCCCCTCGCTGGTTTCCTCGCCATCTAGCCTTGCTCATCTATTATACATGATTAATAGGTTTCCGTGAGTGATTTGAATGTGTGATGTGTATATTTGAAATAGAGTTTTGTCTGCTTATGAGAGAATGTGACGATTTCAATTTTAAGAAGACAAAAAAATTCTCCGTCTGTCACGTATATATTTCACTAATTTTTTATTTTCCTTTTTCATTTACATCTTTTATATTTATAAATATGTCATTATAAAAAATGAATTTCAACCCTCAATATTTTTACGAACTTTCAATTCTAGTCATTTGTTTTATCTCCAATTCCTTATGAATAATGAAACATTGATTTGTAACATAAAAAAAATGCTAGGAAACTAGGTTTGTGCAACCATGTTTTACAACCAAGGTAATGTGGTGTCATCTCGAAAAAATGATGAACTCCCAAAAAAATTGGGTATCTCGAGATTGTAAAAAATATCTTTGATGATGCTACATCATCTTGGTTGCAAAACTTGGTTCTCTAGTCTCACTTTTTGTAACATAGACTAGCATATTACTCGTGTCATTGACACTTCACATACATTTTTATTGTTAATTATCATGCATTAGACACCCTCCCCACCATCTTCACCATTCTCCTTAATCAGTTCTATGAAAAAAAAATCATATCATAGAATGTAAACTATTTTTTTTAAGTGCAAATCTATTTTACTATAAAAATATTAATTTTTTTTAGAGTGAAACTTAGTTAAAATTATAATCGATTGAATGTTCCGGGTCTTTGTTTGAATGTTCATTAAAATGTACGTCCGTGGTGAGGTGGGGGTAAAATGAAGACGGTGAAGCGACAACAGCAGCATCGATGGTGATGGAGAGACACGACTGTTGTTGGTCCGGGGAAATAGTTGAGAGGAGAGAATAATAAATAAAATTTTGAAATTTGATATTTTTAGGTTTATATTGGTGGTGTAAAAAAACAGATGATCGTATTTAACAAAAATATTAAGAACGGTGATGTCAAATAGGAGAAATGGTATCGTCAAAAGGTTGATGCGTTGTAGAGAACCAATAAAAAAAATGTCATTCCAGCATATCAAAATGGAAAGTCAAGCTTTTCAAAATCACACCCTCAGAGCATCTATAATCATCCCCTTCTAAATCCCCTCTCCATTCATCCCGTCCTAAATCAATTCCTATAATAGCTCCACCTCCAACTTTCTCCTAAATTTATGGGAAGTTAACAATCATTTATCTCGAAGGTGACGATAAAATATTTCTAATATTTTATTTTCTAAATTAAAAACAAATAAAAAATAAAAACAAAAAGTATATAAATAATAGTACAATTAAAAAGTATTAATAGTATAATTAAAAACAAATTAATATTAATTTAAACAAAGTAATTATTAATTCTAATTTAAATAATGATAAAAGTATTAATAGTAATTATTAATACTAACTTAAATAATAGTATATTTTTAAAAATATTTATCTAAATAATGATATAAAAAGTGGAAGATATATTTAAATAATGATATAAACTTTAATTATTAATACTAATTTTTTTTTAAAGACTCCCAAATTTTTTAATTAAGTTCAAATTAATAATAGTATAATTAAAAAAATATCTAAACAATAGTATAATTGAAATAATAATAATTTAGATATTTTTTAATTAATAATTATCTAAATAATAGTATAATTTAAATAATAATTAATTATACTTTTTTAATAGTATAATTGAAAATAATTATGCTAATAGTGTTATGGTCGAGTGGTTAGGGCTGTGTGGGTTTATCCCCCACCTTCCTAGTTCAAGACCCACCGACGGCATGAAATTTTTTTTCCTTTTTGCCCCATCTGGATCAAATGTTTGAATATTATTGTATAGACCTTAAAAAGCAAACTCGCTTTCTTTTTCAAATAGATAATGTATCATTTAAAAATCTATCCGTTGGAGCCTCGAGATACTTTAAACAAAACTAGCCGTTACATTTCCATTCACAATCAACAATAGAAAACCTACCCCCCATAAACTTTCACTTTTCTCTCCACAATTTCGCTCTCTCACTCTCTCGATTCATCAAAACCTCACTTCTCACAATCAAATCAAATCAAAACCAACCCATTTTCCACTTCTGTGATCTGCGAAACCCCAATCACTCATTTCTCCCAATTCATCCAATCCAATCAAAACAACCCCATTTCTCATTTCTTTGATTCACAAAGCCCCCCATCTCTTCTACACACCTAAAACACACAGATGGCTTCAAGAACCATTACCAAAGACATCATCACCATCCGGGGTTCCGCCGCCATCGTCAGCGAGTTCTTCGGTATGTTCTTCTTTGCATCCCCTTTTCTTCTTTTCCCCTTATTTGATTGGGTTTCTCTTGTTTCTTGATTTCTTTTCTTACAAACCCTTATCTGATCTTGTAATTTCTCTGATTGGGTTTTCTTTGTTTGGGGATTTCTACTACAGGTTATGCAGCCAACAGGTAAGAATGAATAAATGAATGATTCCTTTATATGATTTTTGTGATTGATTTTGATGATTTCAGTTTAAAATTGTTGAAACCTAAATTGGGATTTGTTTGTAAATTCATTAGTATCTCTACAATCGCGCTGTTTACCCGGAAGATAGTTTCGTTAAGGTGAAGAAATACGGTCTGCCAATGTTGCTGACTGAGGATGAAGGGGTGAAATCTTTCATTTCTAACTTGACTGCCCAGTTATCTGGTAGATGTTCATTCCTTCTTCTTATTTTTCTTCAAATTTTCTGTTCATTAGGCCTTGAATTCTTACTATGTTTTCTATGTGATTTGATAGAGTGGCTTGAGGCAGGTAAGTTGCAAAGGATTGTGCTTGTGATTATGAGCAAGGCAACTTCTGAGGTTCTGGAGAGATGGAATTTCAGTATTGAGACTGACAACGAAGTTGTCGAAAAAGGGTATTTTTTTTTTCTCATGAAATTTAAGTATTCCCCTTTTGTTTTCCTTTTCTATATTGTGAATTTGATGGTCTAATTTTAATTAATTCAGTGTGTCAAGGGAAAAGAGTGATAAGGAAATCATGAGAGAAATTCAAGCAATTATGAGGCAGATTGCATCCAGCATTACTTACTTGCCATGCCTTGATGAGCCATGTGAGTTACTAATTTCCATTTTGTTTGTCCAAACCAGGTTTTTCTATTGATACTTCGTAACTGAGTTTATTGACATTTGTGGGTTTAGGTGTGTTTTGATGTGCTAGCATATACTGATAAAGATGTGGCTGTTCCATTTACATGGATTGAGAGTGATCCCAAATTGATTGAGAATCCGCAGATGGTGAAACTGCATTCTTTTGACACCAAGGTAAATATTGCATTTGCATTTGTGTGTGAGTGTGTGTTTTGTTATAGAAATGAAACGCCTGAATTCAGTTGATAATCATTTTGTGATGCTAATGCAGATACATAAAGTGGATACTCTAGTTTCGTACAAGAACGACGAGTGGGACGATGAGCAATAAGAAGAGTTCAACAAATTCTTAACTGGAAGAAAGTCTGTGAATCCTTTATTCACATTTTGTGTAGTTTGAGTGAAAAAAACAAAAACAAATGGAGGGTTCTGATTCTCTTTGCAGTATGCATGGTTTGGATTCTAGCATAGAACTGAAAAAGAATGTAAGAGTCCAGTTTATTTTTCTTCAGTTTCTATGTTTCCAAAAGTTGTTGGAAATTGTGGTGTTGCATTGTGAGATTATATGACATTCTGGATATTTGATCAGTATATTTTTAAACCAAAGCCATAATCTTGATCAAACTTAGTTGTTTATACCAGTTCAAATTATATTCTGAAGTTGATCAGTTTTTTCTTAACCAACTTTGTTTTTGGGTTGACATAAATTCATTAAAAAGATGCATAATTTGTGTATAATCATTATCAAAATTTTCTTTTAAAACCAGCATAGTAAAAAAAAAATTGGTTGTGCCATACTCATACAAGCTCTTTTTACATCCAAGGGGCTCTTTGTTCTGTCCTAAAATTGCATAATCTGAAACTTTTGGGACTAAGGAACCTTTTACTCGATAGTTTCAAATAACATTATGCTTCATACAACCTAAAAATAGGTACAACGGGGTTCAAAAAATAAAATAAAAAAATGTACAAAGGGGTTCGAACAACTAAATACAAACTGTTGGTAGTGGAGAGACGCATAAAAGCTGGAAAGCTTTGCTAGTAACATATCAAAAGGAACTGTAACAACTTGCTCTATATAGCATTCATAATACATTCGGTTTAGTAATAAATCTCAAATGCCAAGTCTTTGGAAATGAGAAGGTCAATCTCATTCCCCTGGGTGAAATGCTTCTGACCGATCAATACACAAGTTGTACTCAGCACAAGAGCATTGTATTTACAGACTGGTAGTTTAGCTCTCTAGTTTATGAAAGTAGGACAAGTTTAAAGGATGTTGAAATGTTCAGAAGTATTATTTGTCAAGATAAATCGGTATCTAAGATTAATCTGCAAAGACTCCGTGCCTTTCCTCTATTCACCCAGCATTCTTGCACCCTGGTACATTGTGCCAGGACGGAGCTCATCCAGTGTATCCACACTTCTGAAAACACTCAACTCTCTAAGACCAGTCCACCCGCGGTGTCCCAGGAAATCACGGAAGTCGTCTTCAGTGTAAAATGTCTTTTCCTCGGTACGAACTGGAATACGATCAGACTCATCATAAAAGCAAATTTTTATTGTAATTCCTGAAACAAAAGAGATCAAATTTTAATGCCTACAGATGAACTTAAAAATATATTAAATATAGTCGATAAGAACATTTTTCAAGTTGTTACCTTCGTCAAGGTGAAGAGTATAAGTCCCTAATGGCATATCACGATCAAGACTCCGAATAACCTCATCTTCATCTTCTAACCAAAATGCTCGTCTGGTTCTTAATCCAAAAGCAGACTTGATTGCCTCCCTGATTGCATCTGCAGTCCCATCGACGCCAACTCTTCTAGTGAAATCTCCCCACTTGACTATAATAATCCTCCCCCCATAAGAGTTGTTATCACTGCCTACAAAAAGTTGGGAAAACACAAGTTGAGTGAATGTGAAATATTTAATCCGCAATTTGTGAATTATTGTTTTGATGATGTAGGAGTATCCACAAACCCCATGGACAATGCTTGACCTCTTAGCACTCTGATCCACTCGATAGAACTTCGTTTCAATCAACAAAAAATGAATAAATAATTAAAAAAAAACCTCATTTTGCATTCAATTTACAACATTACCACTTCCAGGAGTCTCTCTCCAATTCCATGGAGGAACTCCAGTAGCTGCAGCAGCATCAGTTGTAGTGATGGCAAGAGGTACCCCTGGGTGTCCGTCATGATCAGAATGTCTTTCATGATTAAGAGCGGCTCTATCATTTGCTGTACAATAAGAGAAATAGATTCTTGTGACAAGTAAAGAAATACTGGCAGGAAAAAACACATCTGGAGGGCAAAAGTCTAGAAGTTGTAGAAATTTTGCTCAAAATTAAGAACATGCAATAATGTTCTATAGGGAGAGTTTAAAGCATTTCAAAGTCATATTTCACAAAGTTGGGTTTCAAACTTGTACACAGAAAGCCCAAAGATTAATTGAGAGTATTGAAACTAGAAGTCTACTCTGCCTTTTCATAGACCCTGAGAGTTGACATGTGATGCCCTGTGTTCTTTATGTTCCAAATTTCATCAAACTTAGGTGTCTGGACAGTTTTCAAGCGTGTTTTTTTATACTCATGTGAACCAATGATCCATACATCAGATATTTAAGATGCTAAGTCAGAACTTATATTACTTAGTTAAAGGAGCACGTGCACAAAAAAATGATAAGTCTAAACAACAACTTGGTAGTGGAAGGACGGAAGGGAGGGAAATGGTTTTGCAACAATATTTAGCTCCACACAAGGGTTGATACCCTGTCAGCCTCGGAGCAACTCACACAAGGTAGCCTACGACCCGATCCACATGGTACAATATTGTCCGTTTAGGGCCCAAGCCTGCACGATTTTAAAATACATTGTACCAAGGGGATCCAACCTCGCACATAAGTATCACATCCCCTTCCCTCACCTAGGCGATGTAGGACTATAACCTCTTTGGTAGCATGCTAGCCTCCGCACACGGTAGTCTATCAGCCTTAGAGGCCGCCCAAACAAGACCGTTACAATTTTCATATTACTTTCCTTGTCCCTCAAGGAGAACTTTATTGTTTTAACCAAATACGAAAAATCTACTCATAGTAGGAAAGTTTTTCCTTATTAATTTCTTTGTCACTCAAGAAGAAACTCTCCCAATTCTATTTTCCTAATTGATTTAGGATACTTTCCTTCTCTTAATTTAACAACGAAACTTAATTTAAATTAGAAACATTCCAACATGGAAACTTTTGTCTAACAAGAAAACTTTTCTTGTCCTAATTAATTAAGAAAAATTTATCCAAATAAAAAACTTTCCTTCGTTAACCAATACGCTTTAAAGAAAGATACTCATGTATTAGCTTAACAAGCCTATGTAACTTCTTGAGACAATGTCTAGTTCAAATATTTGTAGACATAATCCATTCATGTTAAAAAGTTTATATGCTAACTACAAGACGATAGGGTTGAAAACCAATCGATCGGTTCGGTTTTTTTACCAAACCAGAAATTGAATCGTCCGAGTCGGTTTCCTAATTCTCGCAACCAAAACCGAATCAATGTTGTTATCAACCGACGCGAACCGTAATAGTAGGCTCGGTTTTCCATTTTTTCGGTTTAAAAAAAGCGTACTTTTCATTGCTCAAATTTTAAGAACTTGTGAAGAAAATATGACTAATAAATTTAGAAAAGAAGACTAATAAATTTTGAAAAGAACACTTGATAAACCCTCAGATTAGATCTAAACAAATTTGATAAATAAGTAGATATAGATTAGATCTAATGAAGAAGAACAATTGTTAAACTCTGCACATATTAGATCTAACACATATCTTAACAAAATAGTTGATCTTGATCAACCGTGCTATGACTTTGAAGAAGAAAGATATGAACAACAACAATATCTTGCAGAGAAAGGGAATAGAAAACATATAGAAGAAAATGATTAATCTTAGGAAAGATATTAGTGGTTGAGAATTGACTACAATTATTACTTTTACCTAACAAATCTATTAAAATATTTATTTGGGAAAGAATCTCTCACGAGGGAAAATTTTATTTTGGGGTAAAAAACAAGGAAAAAATCTTTACAGCCTGAAAGAGATGTTCCTCTCCTAATTTAATGTGTTTTTTTTTTTCCTTATTTAATGTGTACACACAATCACCAATCAAAGACTCATCTTTCTTTTTCCATTATAATTGTTCCTTTTTTGAATTTTGCTACAGCCTACAAACTAGATATGACATATCGGTTCAGTCATTTTCGGTTTCTAACACTGAAAAACTGCAAACCGAACCAATGTGAACGGTTTTGACATTTTTAAAACCGAACCGAACTGGTCGGTGTGGTTCAGGTCGGTTGGTTAAATCGGTTTTTTGAACAGCCCTACAAGATGAAGTTATGCTTAATCAGAATGTAATTTAGCAATTAGGATGGGTAAGTTTAAACATAAGGAATGATGACACTAGAAATGGACGCATGCATGAGAATGCAACAACGACACTATATTTCTACTAAGAAAAAGCGTTATCATGTCGGATACTCGTGTTGAAACTTATGTATACTCCCATCGGACACTCCATGCTTAGATTATCAACTTTAGCACATATATTTAAAAAGTTTCAATGTACTAATGTTACAAGCATATTATGGCAAGTTAGCAGTACATGAGTAGCGATTGACTTACAAGTGAATGAATATGACTAATAATTCAAAACTGATTGTTGAAAAGTAAATAATACTAACATGTACACAAGTGTCCCTAGCGTATCTCATACTATCTTTTGTCTCTTTTTTTCTAACATATCCGACACTTCGTATCAGTGTCAGATACAAATATATGTTTCCTGCCATTATTACATAACTAAATTGTGATTTGCCATTTTCCAATTGGTGGTTTTTCTTTGATTTCTAGTTTTTCAGATACTACCCAAGTATGGGTAGTCTCTCAAGTTGGATTAATATAGACTTCACTCTTGCAACCATTTGAAGTTACCTTCCAATAAATTTTGTAACCATCTGTTTTTTGGTATTATTTATCTTTTGATGTGTCGCAGGATGAATTTTTAATAACTTAATTTTGCAGATGGAATGAGAATGTGATTAAGAAAATCTAGCCATTCCCTTTTCCAGTTCAGTTGATCATTTTCTCAGCTTCTCTATCTTACTATCATGTTTCCTTTTCAAGTTACAATAAATACTCTTCTTACAAACCAAGGGACACCTGGTGTTTGGTTTTAAAGAAAATATTCCAGTGAAAAATAGAAGGGAGAAAAGAAAGACTCATGCTCTTTATCAAAATTGCAGCAACAATTTAATTAAGGGAGGGAAAGAAATATATTCCATGGAAAATTGAGAAATAATATTTTCACCTTCAACCTCAAGTGCTCAACTTTTTACCTCTTTAACCCCACATCCTCTTTTTTTCAACTGTTTTTGCTGGAATCTTTCCTAAACCAAATACAGTCTATTCCTAACATAGGAAGAAATAAATATGAAAATAAAACTTGAATTTAAACCAAGCGGGTACCTTCGGCGGGTCCAAATGGAATATTGACTTCTTCAAGACCTATACGGAAATCAAGCAGACATCAGAAATGACGCAAAAGAATTCCAAACTAAACCAAACAATAGTAATGCTTAACTAATAAATTACATTATGTATGGCTGCAAATATTGGAATAAGCCAATTTTTTGTAGGAGTTCTTTCAACAGTGAGAAAATGATTTTCACAAATAGGCCATTCCCAAACAATCTCATTATATTGAAATGAAGCCTACCAATGGTGTCATTGGTAATAATCTCTAACAAGGTTCAGATCAGACTGCATAAAGCATTTAACGAAGTTCATTTTGGATTCAATTCCATGCCAGATACAAGAAGTGAGTTTATCTCAGTGCCTTTTGAGTATCGAAACTATATGGAACCGCGACACATGGACACAACATGGGAGGAGCCACGACCAAAGGGCAATGAATGAGTATTGAATATGATAAATATGAATTACAGCACAAAGGCACATTGAAAGGCTGTGAACATTCACCAAACCTCGAAGCAACCTCAGCCTAGAAGAAGGAACCCCAATACTGATACTCTAGTAAAAAGGCCCTCGAAACCCCATGATAAATCTTTCCAATGCTTGAAATACAAGAGTAACCTTGACCGGGAAGTTAGAAAACCTTCAAACTCTCAAATTTCAATCCTTTCTTTGCTTATAACAAATTATTCACACACTTTAGATGTTTGAATCCTATTTTATTAACAAAATCTTGAATTAGCTTGGCACTTTTCCCAACTAAACTGTCAAAAGAGGGCCTACAAGCATCACACTGCACATGCCGGATTAGTTCCTAACTAGGATAGATCCATCGGTTTCCCGCTCTCTCATGCATGACGTTAAGATTCATCCAATAGCCTAAATTGAGCTAAATCTTCAACATGGAGAAAATCAAGTCATCTCCACACTCTCTACAATTCTACCTTAACTTGAATCTTCAACATGGAGAAGGAGTGCACGTCTAGGGTCCCTCCAAACATTGTCTGTCACTCTTACACTCAGTGTAGTTAAGGCATTGAGGCGGATGAGCTTGAAAACGCCTCAGAGGCGAGGCGGACGCCTCACATCACTGAGGCGGTCTTTAACATTTTTTAAAGATTTTTTATTATAATAAATTGAAACACATTTAGATAAGTAATATTCATCATCATTTTGATAACTTGCATATGCCAATATGTACAAAAAGTCATACAACTATTTAGAATTGAAATAGAAACATAATAAAGTTGCATAACATAGCAAAAAGATGCACTACATAAATGTACTTAACTTGCCTATCCACTAAATCACTAAAAAGAAACAAACAAGAAAAACATCAAAGCATAATGTAAACTAGTTCATCAACTTCTCATTGGTTTAACTTTGGAAATTTGAAACAGTGTTTGGAAAATTGCAATTTGGTGAGGCATCGCCCAGCAGATTTCATTGGTTTAACTTTGAAAATTTGCACCAAATTTCGATCCATATACTAAAATATTACAATCCATACACTGAAATATTACTTATTATTATTCATTGTGAAGAAAAAAACGCAGCAGAACATATCATATAAAAAAGGAGCAGAACAAATCATATAAAAAAATACATAACAGATCATTAAAAAAAAGGAGTAGAACAGATGATATAAAAAAGAGTAGAACGAATCATTAAAAAAAAGGCAGTAGAACAAATCATATAAAAAAACACAGGAAGGAGAGGGAAGAAGAAGAGAGGAAACATCCTGATATTAATGAGGCAACACCTAATTTGAAGAAGAAGAACCTGATTAGAAGGAGAAGAACACACACACAACAACAACAATAGCCCCCAAGGAGTCGTTCTTTTGTCTAAAACTCTAAATACCCCCCTCTTAACCTTAAAAGACAAGTGGGTTGCAATAGGCTTTTGGTTTTTAAGCTGTAAATGGGCTGAGGCGTGAGGCGGTCCGAGGCGTCGGACTGCCCCCTTCACCGCTTCACCTTGCATTATTTTGAGGCGTCTCTTTGCCAAAACGCCTCGAGGCGCGCCTAGGCGTCAGCCTTAACAACACTACTTATACTCAAAATTTAGCTTGAACTTTCTTTTTGAATATCACTTTAGTCGACAGAAATACTCAGAATTTCTTCCATGATCATGAAAGCATCCAAAGATGGTTGTACCTCCATCTTAACGGTTTAGCTTCCTAGATCATGATCTTATATAGAAATGGGAAATTAGATTCAAATACTAAACTCAATGGGAGTTTGATTAGAATTTTCTAATCAACGTTTCTTTTGTATTTCAATAAATAAGATAGGGTCATGACTGGTTTTCATGTTGGGGTTTTCACATTGGGAAACAATGGAATTTTCTCTTTCCTGCTGAGGATGTAACAAATGCTAGTGAGTAAAAGAGCCAATAGAGGTACCTTTAGGATGTAATTCATTATCAAGGCTCAAACATCGTCATTCCATCATGGATTTTCCAATAGACTTTAGGGTTTCCATTTACGTGTTTACTTGTGGGCTGTGGTATAATTGGTTTTTAGTGTTTTATGTTTTTTTGTTTTTGATGTAGTCTTTTTCCGCTCCCTGCTTTGACTTGCAAACCTGCTGACTTGCACAAGGAACACACGTGAGCCACAAACCACCTTGTGGTGGCTGATGATGATCCGATGCTAAAGTCGACAGGGATCTAAGGAAGGTGTAATGCTGTAAATAGAGAATTTGTAGCTTATCAACCTCATGTCTTATTTATAGTGTAGGAGTCCTGGTTCAACCAGGTTATCGATGGCGTAATTTAGGAAAGAAGATCTGCGTGGAGATCCTTCTCTAATTAGGAGTCGTACTGTGGAGAAAATTTTCCCTATTAGCCATGTGCTCCTAGACACACGGGAGATAGTTTCGAGAGTAGTCTATAGGTATAAGTCTCCATATGTGATATGTACTCTGAAATCTGCTTCCTAGTTGGAAGCAAAGAGCTGTTGTAATTGCCCGTCCGAAGTTGATCCTTGAGATACTTGCCTTAGCAGAGCTTACGGGTATTGAGGATTGCTGTGAGACACGTGGGCTTAGCAGACTGTGAGAATTCGAGTCCGTCTAGCGAACTGCATTGGGCGGGCTTGGAACCGCTTGGGCGAAATCAATGTTGGGCTGACGCCAGGACCTGTTATTCCTCGAGATCATCATGACACGTGTACGACGCAAAATTGGGACCATTTTGGTGTATCATCAGTTTTGTGTATTGTTGATTACTCCAAAATCAGAATTTCAGTTTATTCTATATTTTCCTGCCCAGTGTGTGGAAATGGGTTCAACTCCAAGAGATTCAGTCCTGGTTAAAAATATTAAATTTAACTGTCTGGTTTTTACTTTTCACACACTTATCTGAGTGTATATTTGGACAGATTATGGGTTCAAATTCGACTACTGTCTAATATGAGTCCTATTCATCTTTGCTATAACATCCATTTGAGTACAAATACTTAAGGCTGAATATCTTCTGCTGATGATTAATCACCTCCAGAGCATCCTATTATGTGCGTGCAGAAAATGAGAGAAACCTATCAACTTATAGCTATAGGTATGAAACATGTTTTTCGTTCTTTTGTGGGTGGTGTTTCCTACAGAAGACATAAATGTCTTTAGCTCTTGGACTTGTGAGTCCTTCAATTAAGAAATGAACTAGAAGTGTAGGATTCGAATCTAGTTCCTTATGTTGTTTCGCTGGGGTAGATGGAAGCATTTTTTTAAGTGGAAAAATGATTCCATAACAAGCTCCAATTGAAAAAAGCATTGTATATATATATTGAGATGACTAAAAGAAATAAAGAGAAGATGGTTCCATATCATGCTATCCCCATTTGACAAGAATATTGAAATGAGACAGATGTACTCCTTAGAACAATCTGAGATATTCATGGTGAAGCTTTCTCTCCATCTAATTATGCAAGTCATGTTACAGTGCTCGGGTTCTGTAGATCGTAATGAACAACCAATCTTCATGATGGACAATAATTTTAGATGGGCCGGTGAAGCTGCAACTGCTGTCTTTATTGGCAAAAGAGAAAGAACAATGAGACCAGTCATCTATTGTGGTTTCTCATAACAAAAGAACATTAGTTGGGTCAATGCAAGGTGCTCCCAAGAAAAGGATTGAAAGAGTTGAGGATAGTGATTTGGTACATTTGAGTCTAATGGCCCTCCTCGATATTATTCGTACTTCCGAAACCCATACTTCTAACATTTATACGGGGCGGTGAAAGTAATCCATGAGGCAGATAGAACCTTGAACCTCTGATAGAAGATTAAAGATAACACTTCCTGGGCACATATGATGGAACCACAATGTGTTTGACTTCCTTGTTTGCAATGTCTAGAATAATTTGAATAAATAACCAAGCTATTGTTTATTTCAATGCATTCCGAGACACAAACAATTCAAGTACCTTCTCCACAAAAACGGGTGATTCAAATACAACATAAATCAAATGGATTTGGATTTGGATTTGGATTTGGATTTGGAACTTGTAATTCTCTCCAACGATTATTATTTTCATGGATGTACATGCAAAACCCCCCTTCCAGTGTAAGCACCAAGGGCATTGCATTGAGCTCAATATCAAAAACCTTAAATTTATCGATGCATGTGTCATAAACCAAAGCCCATATATACATGTATGTTTGATGACTCCCATGTCTTTGAAAAGGAAAACTCTTAAATGGCGCCGGCTTTAGAGTCGATTGAGGAAGCTTCGTAAACCTGGGAGTGACTGGATTACAGACATAGAGTCGAATGGAGTGGTAATTCGAATTGGGATCAAGTACTGGCTCTAGAGAAGCCAAGCCATATCAACAGCTCCAAAGGAGGCTATCAACACTGGTCTCGAGCGTAATTCGAATTGGGATCAATTACTGGCCTAGAGAAGCCACAGCCATGGTATATAATCAGCAGTTCCAAACAGTAATCATCAAGGTCGTTGACACCTAAGCAGCCATTTTTCTCCATGAAGACTTGCAATTAAGCCACCTTGCTATGGATCTGAATCCGACGCGACATCGGATAGGGTAGATATGGGATCAATTTTACAATGCAAACTGGATCTAAATCTGGTCCTAGTTGGTATGTGGGTCTTGAGAGTGTTTTAGCCATATTTGACCCACAATGGAACTTTTAATACCCACTTTGAAGTTTGACCCTGCTCGTAACATAATGAATCTCGTTAAAAACAGGTTTACCTAACAGTTCTAACTTCTAATGTACCACAGATCCTTGAAGAATCTAGTAATTGACATGGGAACTACTGTTATTTATGATTGACAAGCCAGCTCCAAGTATTTTTGTATGACACGCAACTCACGTTCAGTACCTTTTTCGTCATTTGCCTCAATTATAATCAGGACACATGGCGTGACTAATTTTGAAGGCGTTGGCTTTGCTAAAGGCTCTCAAAGGTGAGGTATAATTGTGGGTGAAAAGTATTTTTGAAAATCCACAGCAAGGAGTTAGAAACATATGCTGTCACTCATTTCCTAATTAGATGCATGCAATAGAAGAAGTTATACGCAAAATATGTGTAAGCCCTAGTAGCAAAACAATTATTGCGGAAGATCTCATAACAAAAAAAACATAAACGAAATAATTGTATCATAAAAACATTAAATATAGGATTGCAACATCATCATAGGAATAGAAATCACAGAGTTCATGCTCACTGTTATTTGTGAGGAAATGAACAATCAACATTAGTTAGAAGAGTTCACAGTGAATACAATCAAAACACAATTGTAAGAATAAACCCATAAACTTCAACAACCAACATAGGCACAAAATGGGTGAACTTGTTTAAAAAATAAGCACAATTTACATAGGTTATGTCGAAAACACTTGGAACAAATAATTTAGGAATCAGATATTGCAAGATCCACCAGTACTTGCTACCATTATATCATTTTAATCTAACAGAATGTGTCATCTCAAAACCAACAGCATTGTCAAATAGAAGCTAACAAAATAACCAAATAAGAGAAATTTATACCTTTATCTGTGAACTGAATATAAGGATCAACCTTTGGAGTTGGTGGGCTCTTGCAAGGAGCACTCCTATTCCTCTCCCTGAGCAACTCTTCAAGCTCCTTAAAATACGACATCTTCGCCGAAACACTTCCTCTTTCCCGATGCTTAGTTTTCTTGTACTCCTTCAACAAATTTCTCCACTTATCAGTACACATTGTCGGAGACCGATCGAACCCCTTTTCCCTCATCTTGGAAGAGATTTGCTCCCAAAGATGCTTGTTAGACTTAGAAGTATTGAACAGACTATCCATTTCAATCCGAAGATTGATCAGACATCTAGTTTCCTCATGAACCCAAGTCTCTGCTCTCTTCTTGGGTGCCTTGAGCTCATGATCCTCCCCACTGCTGTCACCAAGAAGCATCTGTTGATGCTGATTCTGAGCCTGAGGGTGACCCCCTTGAATGCCCACCACTTCAACCATCATGTCTCGACCTTCTTCTTTGTAGAAATCAATTGGGGTTGGCTTATCAGACAAGTACATGGCCACTTCGCCTTCTCTCATAGAAACATGAATTGATCAACACACAAAACAATTGGTTCCCTCAATGGGTTTTGCAGATTTGGAGATGGAGAGAAACACCCAGACTTCAGATTCCAAAATGGGTGTCTCTATTTCTCTAATTTTGGAGCAAAACCAGAAGACTGAACTGTTTGATTGTAAACCAATTTGTGAAGCAAAAACTGTGAAAAATGGGGAAATGAATTATGAGTTTTGCAGAGAATCGAATGAGGAAGGAGACCCAGTTCTCGAATTTGTGAAAAACATAGCGTTTGAAGTGAAAGGTTTTAGCTTGAATAGAAGGTTCTGTGTTTATTAAGTAGTCGGCACTACTTGGATGGTCTGTCATCTGTGTGTGAAGTCAAAGGAAATTGGAAGTATTTTGAACCGTTAAATGTGATGACTTATCCAAACCAGTTGACCAATCCTCGGGAACTGTGTTGCGTGGTTGATTAGGTGAGAGAGATGGTCAATCAAATGGTCACTATGGTGTGGAGAAGATTCAGGTTTGGTAATGTGATGACTGATGATCAAAGATCAATTTCCAGTTGGCCGTTTACTGTTGTGCTCGGGGGTGAGTTTTTTTACGAATCGACATTTCTAATTACTTATATTCCTCATAGGATGATGGTCATTATTCGATGTGGGACTATGTTAAGCCAACATCTCCAACATTTACTACCTAACATTTGGGAGATAATTTTGATTAGAAAATCTAATTGGACTGGAATTATTGTTCAAGATATGTCTATATATTTCAATTTTAATCTAGTTTTGCACCCCTATTTTTCTTAAAATTGCTTAATCTCTTAATGCACCTCACTTACAATGTCGAAAATGACAACATATTCTCAATTTTAATCTCAAATTGCACCTCGGACATTTTCATATTACACTTTCAAAATACCCCACTAATCGCATTCAATCACTGTTGTTCCATGAAAATTATCGTACTTTTGATTTTTCTAGAGTTAAGAAATTACCAAAAAAATGAGAATCAAATTCCATTCTTCTCTTTGAATACACTTTAGGGCACAAAGAATCTGGGAGGGCAAGAGGGTTGTTTATTTTCCTCTTTCATAGATAGTATTTCATCTCTAGATATCTTCATTTGAATCATTTTTGTCAATTAACCTCACAGACATTAGGTATGGGCAGTTCACAATTTGTAAATCTCATGCCTACCTACTATTGTTCAAGGGTTGTGATTTCGTATTCCGAGTTAATTCCGGTTTCCTAATTTTAAGAAATGTTTCGTTCTGTGTAAAAAAAACGTAAAAATTTCGGTTGTGATTTCGAATTTAACAATATAAGTTATGCATTTTAGACTCTTAAATATTTATAAAAGTCTCACATTACTCGTAGTGTCATACAAACTATATATTACATAAAATAACTCACATAATTAACTTTTGATATTAAAATAACATTATAGCATGTTAAAGTATACAGAGATTAATATATTTATTTATTTTCTCTTAAATTTTTTTTACATATTTCGAATTTCGAAAGAGATTTTGATAACTTCAAAATAAGAAATATTTTGTGAAATTTTAACATATTTCAAGAAATCACATTCCTTGCTATTGTTAACGAGTAGATAGGCATGAAGTTGAATGAATTCTTATCAAAACATAACATATTCGGAGAAACTTCTCTTTTCGGAGCAACTAAATATGGTTCTTTTCGTTCATGTTTATGAGTTTACAAATGCAATAGATAACTAGAAAGATTTTTTTTTTTTTTTTTTTTTTTTAAATGTATCCTTGTGAATCTCTTCAATTTTGTACTCTAGTATTTCATATCTTAGTACTATATCTTATCTATCGAATAATGTATCTATTTGGATGATTTATCATGGTTATATCATTGTCTTCTTATGGTCATCGATGCATATATTACTTTTACAATATTATATCAATGTAGGAATGCTCGACGAAATGATTGGTGAGAAGAATGGAATGTCGAGAAAAATGGTTTGAGTTGCTTCTGGTGGGAAGTATCCTGATATGCAGCTACAAATTATGCCCTACAAAGATCTTTGGTTATATAAACTTCTATGAAATTTATTTGAATTCATCAAAGTATACTAAAGTGTTTTGGTTTGAGGTTGTGCTTGGAAGTAAGTAGGGTTTACTAGAATTTCAGTTTGCAAAATGAATCTTGAATTTTGTAGAATTTTTTGAAGTTCCAATTTCTGAGAAATATGAGCATCCACTTAGTGGGTTGTTAAAGTTGAATACCCATTACCATTAATATTCAAATTTAACAACAAAAAGGAGGGGGTTTATTGGGGTGGTTGTTGTCATTTGAATGTGTTCAGAAATCCAAATGTAGGATATGCGACTTTCAGAATGTGATAACATCTTTGATTTGTCATTACAAGCACAAAGTTATGGCAACTTGTGGAAGTTGGTTTCCATAAACAGCCTAGAAATTTTCAGTATAATTCATTCAGTGTCATTTACAGGACTCCACAAAAGTGGTCGGCTCAACTGATTGTCCAGCATGTTGAAAGATAGCACCAATATGGTTTTTGACAAGATACATTTTGTATTTTTGGAATAGAGTTGGTTTGAATAGTTTTACATCAATTAAGGTAGAGCTGTCATGAAAGAATATAAAGAATGGTTCACTCCCTAATGACAAGCACGCCACCTAGGCTTAGATGTGCACGCAGGTGCGCAACGCCCCAACATGTATACCCTCAGTTGGATGACTCTTGTGTCCTCCTAGAGTAAATAAAGAGCTCAGTTTATGAAGGGGAAGACTGAATCACATGTAGTCATTAGGGATGGCAGTGAGACGGATTTTTCACGGATATCCGCCTCACTTAATCCGTATGGGGCGGATTTGGATATGGCTAAAATGGGTTCGGGGCGAATACGGATATTCAAATAATATTCGTCGAATATTCAAATAATATCCGTCGAATATTCATAGCGGATATGGATTTGGCCATATCCACCCCACAGATATCCGTTTAAGTATGCAAATTTACATAGATACCCCTGACCCTTTAAAAGGAATTTTTTTTACTCATTCAACCCATTTGATCAGATCTCTCAGACTTTCACATCTCTCAGACTCTCACCAAAAGCAAGAATCAGCAACAACCGCAACAGTCTGGTGTCGGCACCACCGCAATGCATCGATCAATCATGGAGCAGTACACATCTTGGCTCATGCTTCCTGCTTTCTATTCGATCATCAAGCAGTACAAGTCGTTCATCATCAAGCAGTACATTGTACACATCCTGCTTCATGCTCGATCGATGTTCAATTGATTGATCTTCTCGATCGATGCTCACCACCATCCCACCAATGCCTGCTTCTTCTCAGATCTATTCTTGATATTCTCGATCGATGACATCCCACCAATGACATGCTCACCACGATCGATGTTCATTGATTGATCTTCTTACTTCTTCTCAGAGAATGAGGAGAAGAGATTGAGGGTTTCATTCTTCATCTTTTTTCTCATATATGAGATCTAGATCTCAAATCTGTTTTTTTTTCCGAGTTAAATGGGGTGGGCAGATATCCCCCTATCCGTCCGAGTCGGAGTTGGTTAAAAAAAAATGATAAACGAATATACGGGGCGGTTTCGGGGATCAAATATCCCTCGCGAGACGGGAGTACGTTTGCTCAAATCCACCCCAATCTACCCCATTGTCATCCCTAATTGTCATCACTGTTGTTACTGATTATATGAAGCAGCAGCTAAAATGTCACAGTAAGACATTCCAAGTATTTTGAAAACCCATATGCTGACCATGTTTGCTAGTATAATGTATTAGATGTTTTACTCAAGCAAATTTCAATATGCAAATATAAAGCATAAATTCCACCCAAACATTAAGCATACGAACGATACCAAATGCAAAAAACTCAAATCCGAATCCTTATGCAAATGCAAATAAACATACTAATGTAAGCAAACATTCTTTGAAAACAAAGGAAATCTATGGACAATTCAAGCTCCAAAAACAAATCAACCTATGAAATAAATTCATCCTTAACATACCTGTTTGTTGTAACTTTTGTATAAGATTCAACTGCTATAAACAATTCAAAATAATAGTTAGGAACGAAGATACCAATTTGTTCTTGGGTTGAGTCGCGGACTAGGTCGCTCTCTTTAAGACGTTTCGTGGCTCTGCCCAAGATTGTGCAAGCAGTGTACTAGCCTCGCCGTCCCCAGGATAAAACAGCTCAGAATCTTCTCTGTCTCGTTCAATCAATTGCACATTTGATGAACGGAAAACTCCTTTTTTATTTGATTGAGACGCTAAATGAATATTGCTTGCAAAAAACGATTTCGAAATGTTTTTGCAAAACTCTCTTGTTGTTCCCTCTGATTTCGTTTGTAAAAAACTGTTTTGTTTTTGTTTTCTACTTTTTGAAGTTATAAGTCTATGGTATTTATAGGGCGAATACCATTCATTGGAAATACGAAAAACAGGGCAGGTTCATAAGCATAAGTCGTGCGGGGAAGGCAAATAAAAAACGTGGAAAATGTGGGAGAGTAGATCACGACGCAACTCATGCAAACGTTTGATTAGAAAGATGTCTAGATACATGTACACAATTCTGTCTAGATTCATTCCCTCTTTAGAAATTCAAAATTTATTTACATTAAATAAATTTGTAGCAAAAAGAATGGGTTGCTCTCTTAATGACCCGACCCTACCCGGACGGCGGTGGGCGCGAGAGTCTATCTCTCCCCTCCTCACAAAAGAGTGGTACCCCCAAGGGGTCCAAGCCCAAGTCCTAACAATCTCCTTATAAACTCTACCACAAAGAGTTATATAGTAGATATGGGACTAAAAATTAAAGAGAGAGATCCAGAGACTAAAATCAGAAAGAGATCCAGGGTTCAAATCAAGGTTCACACCCATTTTCTTTTATTTTAAAAAGCCATATTTCCAACAATCCCCCACTTTAATTTTTAAAAACATATTTCCAACAATCCCCCACTTGGATTTAAAAACAATTTTCATCGAGCAATCTAAAAATATAAGATTGTGCATAAACAAAAGTGTCTTTCGACTTGAACTCTTGCGTAGTGTTCATGCTTTAGATTATACTAGAGTAACTCATAGTTTTGAAATCTATCTCTAACAGACATTACACGCACAACCTTACCGGTGAAGTCTAAAAAGCCCGTGTCTTACGGCCATGCACGTATATCCCACAAATTCCATAGAAAGCGGCCAAACTTCCACAATCACTTAGGTGAGTTTATCAAGAATACTCCTATAGCTAGGTACTCCACTCCACATAGAGTATAAACCTCATTAAGAGTTTTTAACTCATCCTACTATCGCTTCAGGAATTCATGCTTTAATCTAGGAATGAGATTGCTATTTTGTCAGCATGATTCACATCATATCATTCACGACTTGTTATTACCCATTGAACCTATTTCTTGGGATTTTCAGTCTATAAGTTGGGTTACTATCGTGAATAACTCATCAATCTAAGGGCATTAGTCCCATTCCTTTCGAGGTTATGAAAACCTTCTCTCTAGCTAATCCTTTCGTCAAAGGATTAGCCAAGTTCGCATCAGTTCGTACATGATCCAATCTCACAGCACCAGTACATGGAATTCTCTAACCGTACTGTGCTTACGTCGTATTTTCGTTTCTTTCCGTTATAATAACTGGTTGCAACATGATTGACATTCGTTGATGTACAACCCTTGACCTCACATGACTAATGTTTGGTTGTACAACTTTAGGGCGTGTTTGATGGCATGATATTCAATTCCATGGAATCCAATGGGGGCGGCACTTGATTGAATTCATTAGGTGACTACTTGCGGTTAGGGGTGGGCAAAAACCGATTTAAATTCGGTTAACCGACCGAATCGGTTTTCAAATTCGATTCGGTATCCGAACCGAAATATGAGTAGAAAGAAATAATTTAAACCGAACCGATTATAAACGGTTCGAAATCAGTTTACGGTATTAAATCGACCGATTTATAACCGAACCGACCGATTAATTAGATATATATAAATAACTAAATAACAGGTAGGTGTCAATACTTGATTAGTGTAACAAATGCACTGCAGTACACTTTGTTGCACTGAATCACCACATTCTCTCAAAGCTTTCAATTTTGGGCTAAAAGTTGGGTCTGTAAAAAATTTGGCCTGTAAAAAAAATTGGACATGTTTTAATGAAAGTCTTTCAAATGCTTGAGCCTGAAATTTCGGTCAAACCGAACCGAACCGATCCGAAATTCGGTTCAACCGAATTCATCGGTTTACAAATACAAAATTCGGTTTCGGTTTGGGTTTTTTGACAAACCGAATGAAATTGGTTCGAAATCGATTTGGGGCTCAAAACCGAACCGAACCGACATTGCCCACCCCTACTTGCGGTTAGATGTTCGGAATTTCAAGTTTTCAATTTGGTAAGATGAAAGAAGAGCAAACAGCTAAGAGATGTGGGAATTTATATTTTTAATTTTAACATCAAAATTAATGAATCTAAAAACCTAGCTAATCAAATGGTTGAGCACCATATTATTTGAGGACTTTACCATGGTAAGGCAAGACTTCAAGGCCATCTATAAGCTATAGAAAGACAAACATCCTCTCTGTAATCTGTATTGCCAAGTGTACAAGGGTGTTAAGAACAAAACCTCCACCAACTAGCCATGCTTGTTTATTGAGGCTTCATGTTACCCTGCAGCCTAAACTCCCATTTCATAGGGGTTTAGGCTGTAATTGAGCTTAATTTAAAGATAGAATATTTGGTTTAATGAGATTGTCAATGTGGGGCTTCAACCCATCCTATATTAGGTCAAAGTAAACAAGCTGTAATGACTTGTCTTCTCATTCCCAACAACCCATTTGTAATACTTTTATTGGTCCTACAATATCCATGTCCAATTTCCATGGATGAAAGTTTTTCCCCCATTCCTTTCTCACACCCTTGTTTCAAATACTTCAAAATCATTTAGCCATCCCCCATGCTATGCTAGTAAGAATATGATCAAGTTTTTTTTTTTTTTTATTTATTTATTTATATCATACTAGGGTTTTTATTTATTTATTAATCAATCTATATAGTGGCAGAATTTTGTAATATCATTTATCACAAGTCTTATCAACTGAGCTAACTGTAAATTTTTTTATTTTTTTTATTTTTTTAAATTGGGTCGTTGACCCTTTTTATTTATTTATTTATTAATTCATGCCTGAAGGCTACATGACTGACCCAATAGGGTTAACAAAATCAGACCCGAATGCTACAATATTGTTGCCACTTAATGCCCTCGTCGCCTCCATCTCGCATAGAAACGTGCTTTCGCTTCGGTCCATCGCCTCCACCTTGCATGAAGATTCGCTTTCGCTTCGCTCCTATCTAGTCCATCTAAACAACTACATTCAATACCTGAAGGTGTATCAACGGCGGAGCAAATGTGCTCCTAATAATCGGGCGAAAACTCACAAAATCCTAACTAGTGAGTCTCGAACCCGCGGCCTCTCACAAAGAGAGTGGATGCCCTAATATGCATATAACAAATTGCACTAAACTAAAAAATAAGCTGATTTAGGGTCTCTTTGACACACTTAAAATTGCTTCACGAGTTTCACTCGCTCAAAACCCTGTCTACAACTTAGGGGACATACTTGCTAATATTGCCAATAAACTTATTTGTAATTCTGTTTTAGTCTAATATATGCATATTGCTTCAACCAAAAAAAAAAAAACTTAGGGGACAAACCAAATTTTCATTATATTTTGCGAGATGAAATCTTCAAACTGAAACGTTGCTCGATTTCGATTTAGGGTAGAGTGTTTGCTACCCTAAGCAACCAAATCACCTCAAATTGTAGATGCTCTGAATTTGTTACATGGAAACAAGCATTGATAAGCTGTTTTTACTGGAGTAGGTTGATCATTGATGAACAATGGGCCCAAAACAAGGAGGCACACATATTTGGGTATGGAGACCTATCATCCATGCATGTACACTGAATCAGGAGGAGTTCTCATGTACACATCACCATTCAATGGTACAAAGCATGTATAATATGGTCACTAAGGCAGTCAACAGAGTATGAGAGACAGACAACACACACATATTCTCACATGGCTTTGCACATGTAGTAGCTCTCACTTCAGACAAACAAACACCCATAGATCAGAATTATTGAATATATATACAGTGGCTAGTTCAATAATTTCATCTTTTTTGCCTATATTTCTTGCAAATCCAATCATGAAAATGATTGTTCTTGCTGACTTGCAGTTCTTGTTTAATTGCAAATACAAAAGGATTAGCTGTTTTACAGTAAATTAAGCATTTTGATGAACAAGATTATCTAAGGCTTAGATATATGAGGAATCAGACACCATCTGATACTATCGATGATTGGCGATGTTTAGAGTATGGGGCCAACATGTTTCATCACCTTCATTTCCAGCTCAGGTCAATCAAACTTCCTAGTTTAATCTTATCGTCTGTTTGATTGTTGTATCTTCTCAGTTGTGCCACATTAGAGGCATAAATGTTGTAGATAAAGGCCATACACTTGATAGCTCTCCTATTCCAAAAAATTTCATAAACTTAAAATGGTTAGAATCTTTAGTTATACAATGTGAAATTTTTGATTATGGTTCAGGCCTTATGGAACCAATAATAACTAAAAATCACAGAATTTCATCATCGCGAGAGTATAAATTTGCAGTTAGTATATCCACTCTAGATGTATATTTTTATTTCCTTTCTAATACATCCAACTCTTTACATTACTCGAGTTCGTTATGGGAGTCTATATACTATTCGAAAATGATATTTAATGAGTACTATATATATAGAAGAGATTATTCGAGTACTTAGTGAATAATGACACATGGAAGGCAAGATGGCATTAGTAATATGGGAAGGAACAAAGGGTATTTTCATATACAAAATGCTTATAAATGGGGGCAGGGGGTATGTGGTTGCTCCCCATGCACAAGTTTTCTTCTCTACTGATAAGTACTGAAAGTTTAATACATAGACAAGTACTAGCTAGTAGTTTGAAAGCAAAAAAAAATGGTGTCAAAGGTAGTGGTGATGGAGGATGTGATGAAGAACAGTACCACACAACAACACCAACAAGAGAGCAAAGGAAGAGAGGCTCAAAACAAGCAGATACAATGCAACAAGGGGAAGACTAGCAAGTTCAAGAAGAGTTATTGCTTCAATAGTGAGGAAGATGGAGCTTCATCTGCCATTCTATTGCTAGCTTGTATTGCTTGCACCCCCTCTAAATTCTAACCATTCTAGCTTAGCTATTAGAGTTGTTAAAGATTGAATTCATCATTTGAGCAATATCCTTACCATCCTCTTCTTCTTCTTCTTCTTCTTCTTCTCTCTTTTGCCAAAGAATGTATTTCTTTTATGAGTAAATTATAATGTCAATAAGTTCTTCGATATATGTCATTCATTTTCGTTTATAAAGTTCTTGGATAGTGCCAATAGTGTTATGATCACTTGGTTAGGGCTGTGTGAGTTCTTATGGTATTGACTAGGTTATGGGATCCTATAAAAACTCAGGAAAAATTCTTAAGTGTATACCAGTGCACTTAAGAACTTCATATCTCGAAGCAAATGAACGATGCCCCAGGCACTCTAGTAGTGCTCAAAACCCAGCTCTAGTACTAAGTATTTTGGTAGTAGTGAAGGTCAAGATAAGTTTTTGGTTCAAGGAATCTAGTTTTATATATGCACAGTAACACTTTTCCATGTACCCAACAGAGGTTTCTTTGGGGTGAAATAAAGAGGGGAATTGGATTCATTCAATGGGGCGAGGAGTCTCCCCGCACTTGGTGCAAAGAGAGCACATGCTATGTGCATTAGAGAATAGATATGGCGCCGAATGTTTTGTCCATTGTGTGTGGAAAAACTGTCCAAATTTATGACAAAAAAATTCTTCGATTGTGATGGACCAGCTAAAATATGCTGCTACTTATTGAACATGCAAATTTGTTGTGCCAAAATGGATATTTTTATGGTTAACTTTAGGGCTGAATAAAAAAATCGATCAAATCGATCTAAACCGAACCGATTGGTTCGGTTTAAATTCAGTTTGGTTCGGTTTTAAAAAATTCAAAACCGAAGTAGTCGGTTCGGTTTTCTGTTTTATGTGATTTTAACCGACCAAACCGAACCGACCGAATATATATAATAAATAATATATTTTTTATATGTAAATAATACAATATGTTTAAAATAGTCGGTCGATTCGGTTTTATTTCGATTTTGGTTCAATTTTAGTCGATTCGGTTCGGTTACGGTTTGCATAAATTAGAATCGGTTCGGTTTCGGATCGGTTTTGTTAATGGTCTGTTCAATTTCACTTTGAAAATTTTAAAACTGACCTAAGTCGGTTCGGTTTTCAGCCCTAGTTAACTTTTAGTAAAGAAGTGCAGATGGTCAAGGGGGACTCAGGATTTTAGTCGAGGGGGATGAAATGAAAACATTTATTGCTTGATAATAGTTGTTATTAATGGTAAAGTCAAATTTTTTTTCTACCCGAGCTGGTAACTAATAGAAAAATACATTGCATATATCAAATTGGATCCAATGTAGTTCAATTTAAGCCAAAATAAGGTCACTATCAATAACCTTAGCAATGAGCAAACGAACATAATAACTAATATCGCAAAATAATTAGGATAAGTATCTAGGTGAAGCTAATTTTTTTTCTTATGAAATTTGCTAACCTAATATGATCATAATATAATTTCATATAAAAATAGTTTATATGAGGCTCAAATTTTGTATGAGTTGGCTAATGGTATATATTTTCATTGAATTCTATAGCTATTATTTTATATATTAATTTTAAATTATTTTTTGTTGATGGTTTTATACAATTATACCACTTGTGAAAAACAATTCATTTTTTTAAATATTAATAAGTTTTTATTAAACTAAAGATTTTTTTAATGTTTGCAATTACTAATAAAATTGCATTGAAAATAAAATAAAAATGTTCTCGAAGAGTTTCGAACTCAAGTCTTTTACTAAAAATAATAAACCTACAACCACTACGCAAACAAATAAATATTCATAAATTTGTATAAACAATTCTTATATTGTATTCTACATTATATAATCGATTTTTTTAAGACTAAAAATATTTTAAAAGTTGATGAGGGCTCCCCTTAGTAGGTCCGCCTATGCAGATGGTTTAAGATCATCATTTCGACATTTTTCTATTTGCTATGAAGGGAAGGGAATGTGTTTTTTCTTTTTCTTTCAACTCAACTCAAGTGATGGAATGTCAACTCATGAGACATGATCTAAATAGTGTAATCTTTTGGGACCAAAGTGTAAGTGTAAATAGTACGGTCTTTTGAAACCAATTTGAGCGCGGGATGTGCTCGACTGTAGAATGATACTTGCTAGTTCTACACACTGGCTAGCTAAGGTTGTTGAACATTCTATTGTTCAATGACGCTCACCAGTTCTTGACTGAGCTGGCCAGCTGAGGCAATGAGGCATAGTGTTGGCTTGCTTGACGTTACGATGACCCTGTTGTTTACTTGCTCAACCATTCAATGACAATTACCAGTACAAGTTCTAGATGTTGGCTAGCTGAGGAAGTTGAGCATTAGTGCGAGACATGCTCGACTGTATGATGAGGCAATTAAGCGTTCTATTGTTTGATGACGCTCACCAGTAGTTGTGGACCCATGATTTTAGCCGATGGAGGGTGAAATCACAAATAATTATTAGTTGATAATAGTAGTTATCAAGATTTGAGCAAATAACAAATTTTCCTACTCGAGCGAGTGACTAATAAAAAAAATACAACTATTAAAAATACATTGCATATACCAAATTGAATCTAGTGTAGTTCAATTTAAACCAAAATAAGATCACAATATCGATAACCTTAGCAAGAGGAAAACGAACGTAATAACTAAAATCACAAAATAATTATGATAAGTATTTAGCTGAAGCTAAAAAAATCTGAAATTTATGAACATGATAAGATCCTAATACAATTTCATAGAAAAAAAATGATTATATGAGGCTCACTTTTGTACGAGTTGGCAAATGTATATATTTTCATTGAATTTTATAGTTATTATTTTAGATATTAATTTCAAATATATTTTTTTGTTGAAGGTATGATATCACGTGAACAAACAAATAATTTCTTTAATATTTGCATTGAAATTTAAAAAGTAGAGGCAAATCACAATGACAGAAATAATAATTATCAATAGCCATAAAAAATCAAATGCTCAAAGATGACTTAAATAAGTTTTTATTAAATTAAACAATTTTTTTAATGTTTACAATTACTAATAAAATTGCATTGATAAAAAAAAAGTAACAATAATAACAAATAGTAATTATCAATAAACATAAAAATGTATAATAAATAGTCATAAAGAAATCTTGCACCCGAAGAACATCAAACTCAGGTCACTTTTTTTGGGTTCATCTTTGGGCTTGGACATGGACTATGGATGGGCCCAACCCAATTCTCTTACCCTCTCTTCTTCTTCTTCTTCTCTGCTTTCAAGACTCCAAAACTAAACCATTCTTTTCAACCATGGCAGAGAAGAAGAAATGAAACTGTACCGAAACAAAAACATGAGATTCATCACTTCAATCTCCCCTTCTTTATCTCACACAAATCAAGCACCCATGTTGCTTTCTTTGTTGCTCACAAACCCATCTTCACCCCCAAACACCCAACGTTTCTAGCTTGCAATCGTCGACCTAACAAAGCTAAAATGCTTTGGAACACTGGAACCCCACTATCAGGTGAATAAAGCTCTCACCTTTTCAAGTTTTTTGAATAATTAGGGTCTGTAAAAGTTTGGGTTTCTCTTGATTTTCTGAGCTTAGTTTGCATTCTAGCATTGAATATGTTTTCTTCTAGTTCTGGTTATAAAAATTGTAAACTTTACCTACGGTTCAAAGTAAAATTCTACGTGTCGCCGTGCACGTCTAGTTTCAGCCATCCCATCAGGTTTTCCAGTCTAATTAGCAAACTGCATTTGCCCCAATTCAAAATGCTTTCAATCAAACCAGTGGCAAATTTTGTTTTCCATGTTGGTTTTCGTGGAATGCAATGTGTAAATATTGTATCCTCAATGTTTGATCAATTTTTCATTAGTTGCAAATTCTTATACTTGGGTTATTATTATGAATTAAATGAAAAATGCATATGTTTGGTAAAGTCTTATCATCTTAGAAATTTTTTTACATGAATCGTTGGTGATGGTCTTAGTCAATTAGAAATTTAAAATGGTGCGCCATCTCAGAGTTATCCAAATATGTGGTTGGACAACTTTGTTCTTGGGGACTACCTCTGGCAATAGTGATATGTTTAGGGTTTGTTTGGAAGCATAGTGTTCTTTCTTTTCTTTTCCTTTCTATTTTCTATACTAGCCAACAATTTACACTTTTTGAGTCAAGTAATGGCTTCACGCAATGCAATGATGTAGACGTTTTGTGGGTTGTACACTTTCAACAAAAAAAGAAAAGCATAATTCTTTGCTTGAATGGATAGATCGTATGTTTTGAGTTTGGAGTTAAAGTTATTCCCTTTATACAAGGCTTCATGGAGGCATTACTTCCAAAGAGAACGCAGTTGAAGTGTAATATTCAAGAAGAAAAGATATTTGTGCCTTCTGGTTAACCTGCAACCCTTATTATACTTTAACTTGTACTTGTAGAACAGAACTTCCATAAGAAACTGAATGGGATGTCTCTGCGGAAGAAGATAATATAATTATATGGATTGTTAACATACCACATTCAAGAGGGAAACTTCAGATTTTGTCTTCCATATAACTTGTGTCTTTGTGTGCGAGTTCCAATCTTTTAATTTATCGACCTGAATCTTTCATTGATTATGAAGCAGTTTGTGACCATGCTAGTATCCTTGGGCCAGTCCTTACTACTGCCAAAAAACCAATCCTATCAAAGTTGAATTGCTCTTGCATCAGCCAACTTCGAGTACTTCACAGCAAAGCAGCAACAGAAATACCCATAAGAAAAACATTTGGTGCTGGCATTTCCAGGGCATCCTCAGCTACTACCTCAACGGTGAACTCCTCATTGAGCTCCATTGTCCTACGTGCCCCTCAGCGATAATGATGGCCAACAACCTCAACCATTCCAATGCCCCACAGAAGTCGGATGAGTGGTTTGCCTTACGTAAGGACAAGCTGACAACAAGCACCTTCAGCACTGCCTTGGGCTTTTGGAAAGGACGCCGCTCTGTGCTATGGCACGAGAAGATATTTGCCCCAGAAGTTGAATTAATTGCAGCTGCAGCAAGATCTGCCATGGATTGGGGCGTAGCCAATGAATCTATTGCAATAGAGCGATACAAAGATATCACAGGTCGTGATGTGAGCACTTTGGGATTTGCTATCCATGCGGAGTCAAAGCTCTATTGGCTTGGTGCCTCTCCAGATGGTCTGCTTGGGCCCTATCCTGGTGGTGGAGTACTGGAAGTGAAGTGTCCATATAACAAGGGTAAACCTGAGCAAGCTGTGCCCTGGACAACCATGCCTTACTATTACATGCCTCAGGTGCAGGGCCAGATGGAGATCCTGGACAGAGACTGGGCCGATGTATATTGTTGGACTCCTGCAGGGAGCTCCATCTTTCGTGTCGCTAGGCATCGGGAATATTGGGGATTGATAATTGGGATACTGCATGAGTTTTGGTGGGACAACGTTGTTCCTGCTAGGAAACTTTTGTCCCAAGGAAGGGAAGAAGATGCAAAGGCTTACGAGCCAGCACCTACACACAGACTAACCGGGTTGGTGACTGTGAAGAGCATGAGTTTAGCAGCTGAAGCAAAGCTGATATGTCGAGATATTGCAGGTCAAGTAGAGTATTTCAAGTGATGATGATTCCACATAATGGTATCAGCTAATTCCTACTTACAATTATTGTTTCAAAATCTCAAGGAATACAATATTTCATTGTCAATTCATTATCTGTATTCAGGAAACAGAACGATTTCCATACATGTAAATATATTTATTTTCATATGAATTTGTTTCCAATGTCTTACCATGAAACTTCGTAGTACTAATTATTGATTCAAGCTTTTGCCATACCGTCTTTTCTCTTAGCTCCATTTTGTTCATTATTAATATTGGAAAACCCCTTTCACCTAAAGCAAACATTTGGTTGAAAATGCAGTTCTTCTCTATAATCAGCAAGTATAATCTCAACCTCTATTTGAATGGGAGGGAGGCAATTTAGGAGATAGTTATTTTGGACAAAAGTCAGTTGATGAAATGACCATTAAACAAGTTTCAGCTGATGTTTACCAACAATTTCCCAACAATCAAACAGGAAAACAACTTCAGATTGAAAATATAAATGATCCACCCTACAAGTTATAGTTTGTAAATAAGTACGGAAGGATGGACGCGCCTTCGTGGGCTGATCAATGGGATAACAGCTCCGCAGACCATCCTCCACATAAACAGAAGGGGGGTGATGATAGTAAGGAGAAGGAGAAAAGTGATAACAAGGCGAAGCTCTTGATGAAGAAAATGAGTATGAAAGTGAGCCGAATTAAGGAACGCATAAAACCTAGGAAATAGTTTTAGGGGCCTATTATCGATCTTCTCATTTCACATATTGTCTGGTGTAATGTGATCTTCATGTTGTTTCTTTTTTTTGCCTCACCTCATTTCTTTTCTAGTTGTCTTCTTCGATTGTTTTTCCATTGCTTATCATCCTATTATCACCTCAAACTTTCCATCCTTCCCCCCTATTCTTTTGATTTGCAGAAGGAAATAGGTCAAGTTTTGAATTTAATTAATTTGATAGGGAGATTATATTTGAAATGATTGGAAATGCCAATTGTTATACCAAATTCTACAAGTTTCTTTAAATCAAATGAATGTTGTAAACAGGTATATTTGGTTGAGATCAAATTAAGGCTTAATCTTGCACACCTCTGATATATCAAACCCTTTTAATGTTTATTTAGAATACATAAAAGATTGACCAAAATTAATTGCAAAAATAATTTACATGATTTTAGGATTAGATAAAGTAAAGAAAAAGAAGCACCAAAAGAAAAACATGTGCGAAATTTACGCGGATACCTATTGCAAAAATTGAAACTATGTAACCAATATTTTTTTACGCAACCACACATTTTTGGTGTTGCATATTGGCACCCATATTAAATTTTGTTCATACGTAACTTCATTGTGAACTTAATATTGGGATTAAAATGTCATATCTTCTATGATTTAAAATAGTCCTAAATAATCAAATAATGAGAATTGGATCACTATTTTTTTGAAAATACTAGAAAACTACGTTTTGCAATCAGTGTGATGTGGCATGATCTTGAAAGAATGATGAAATTTCCATATTGTTTATATGTATGTCATGGTTGTAAAAACTCTTTTGATAATGACACATCATTCTGATTGCAGAAGGCAAAACCTGCTTCCCTAAACTCACTCCTAGTTTTTATAATTAAAAATTGGAAATATCATAGCATTTAAAGGGGACATAAAGTTGGGAACTACTTTTAAAGATGATTTTCCCAAGAAACAATAGGATGAGACTTGTCCACATGTTATCCCTAGCATTAGGGAACCACTTGGCCTCTCAGCTGAAAGCTTTGTTCATTTAAAGTTTGAACTCAAAATCACAAAACCCCCTTATGATCCTCCAAAATCACAGTGAAAAGCTCATTCCTTTCGATCAAATCAAAGCTCCAAGCTTCTATCAGTTAAGGATTTCAAATTCGACATTGGTTCGTCTTGCTTTTACTTCTCAGAATCGACAATGGCCAACTGAAATTACTTCCATATAAACCAGGCAGCCGAGGTCCAGTGGAGGCAGATGAGCTGCTATCCAAAGCAGGTTATGTTAAGACGGATGGCTACGTATGGATCCCTCCTAGCTTATGAAATATACCAATTTTTTGAGAAATTTTCTGATACTCTGTTGTACACATTATCGTTGATTATTAGAAAAGAAGATCATGTACAAGCGAAAACGATGTTGCACGCAGTATTATTTGTGTAACATTGTAAAATTTTACGGTATATGAAAACCAACCCATTCACAGCTCATTCTCTACTGTCCCGTTTGGAAGCAATTTCACAACTTCAAGTAGTTAAATGCATCTTAAGCCATAGAAAAATGAATTCTCTAGTTGTAAATCCAAATACTTTTCTCAATCTAATGCATAAAACTGTCCCAATTGCCAAAGACAAAGTAACTAAACATGTTAAAGAGAAATTTACAACTAGAGATTCAAGTTTTAGAATACATACAGATAGTCAATCCCTCCTTACTCAATCCTTGGCTTTGATTGTACTTTCCATCCTATTGAATCCACTCAAAATATCCATTTTTTGGTTTAAGTATTGTGCAGGAAAAGAACTTTGCCTACACGGCAGGTCATATATCACCTTTTAAACCATTTTGGCGTAGCTTTCTTTTCTGCAGGTTTAGACTCTTTGACAACAGGGGAAGGGGCTGGAACTGGAACAGTAGGCTCGGGTGCAGATTCCTCAAACTTGATGGGTTCCGAGATAAGATGTAGGCCATTCAAAGACTTGATTTCATCTTGAAGGAAGGGAATGGAATTTAGATCTGTAGTCTCATCTCCTGCCAAGAATGATTAAAGAAATTTTCAGACAGACAGTGCAATACATCTAAGGATCAATTCCCCGCATGTCTATTTATCAGAAGCTACAAGTATACAAAGTAATCAACAATGGATTACCCGAAATTCCTACAAGTATACAAACTAATCAACAAGAACATAAAATTCTACTCGCATTGAAAAATATTAAACAATATCAGAATTTTCTCTTTCTCTTTCTCTTTCTCTTTCTTTTTTTTTTTTTTAAGGGCAAACCAATTATCGAAAGCCATGATCCACTCTCAAAGTTAATGGGCAGCTCCATCTTGACAGCGATTGTGAATAACAACGTTAAAGAGAACAAAATTTACCTTTTGGCAGCTCATATGAAAAATACACAATTGCACCAGGGACGAAGCCAGCAGAGTAAAAATCCTGAGACATGTCTTTTATTTGCTTCTTTGGAGGCGTGGTGTCTGAACAGGGCAAAATTTGGAACTTAAATGACACCTTTGATGAATACATAATAGCAATTTCAATATAATAATTGATCTGATAATGTTGAACCATTACAAGATTAACAATGATCAAATTAAAGAAACTAATGTGCTTGTATCATACAGATTCATTTCATCGGGCAAAAGAAATAATGCTCAGATGCAACACTGTGTGGAATAACTATAAATACATGGTCAATGACCAAAGACTATTATTCGGTCACCCCAACTAAATATGGTAGTTATAGGACTTACAAACATAGAAAGGTATATCTGGTCGAGCCACCACTTTCATGAGAAGATCGATTAAACTTTGCAATGTCTCAGATGGGTGAAACTTGGCTTCTAGTGTGTAATTATCAGGGAAGCGAACTCTAATTACTGCCTGCATAAACCAAAATGAGCAAATGATTAATGTAACAGGTCAAAAAGGAACCAACTTATCGTTACGAAAGTCAAATTATAAAGAAAAGATAAATAAACACAGAAAGGGTTAACGGAAGACATATGTTTTGATTAAAATAGTATTTTTCTTAATAATAAAAGTATTTCTCCTAACCAAAGCAAGACTTACATCACATCACCTGAATTTCATTAAGTTGTAAGTAGTACCTCTAAAACTGATATAAATGGAAATGGCAAAAGATTTGATACTTGTACAGTTCTATTACAGAAGATGACAGGCTCTAGGAGAACTCTTGTTACCACTGGAAATTATTTGCATAGACCCCAGCATTCTAAGAATTGCACACTTAAATCAGAACTGACAAATGATCACCTTGGTCAATCTTGATTTTCGTGCGGCCTCCTCGGCTTCTCTTAACTTACGGGTTTTCAGGCGTTTATCTGCTCAAATCACTGGGTATTAGTGGAAAACTATCATAGAAATGCGCACAATATGGGACTACTAATCAATCATTGGATAATTCTGGCTCTAGAACTTAATAGAGCTGAGTATGATATCAGAGGAACTGATATGTGGCGCAAACATAATGGAGTAAGATCGTAAGAATGCCTACACATAGACACAAATCATTAATTAAAAAAAACTCTCTACGCAATCAAAAGAATTTCCTTGGTTGGTTCATCTTACTGTTTCCATTTATCCAAAATGTCCTTTTCCTTTTCAAATTGGATGTGCATTAGCATAGTTGGTCAAAACATTACCTTCTTTTTTGGTTGACAGAATTCGAAAGTAGTCCTCAGCAGTGAACTCATAAAAATCATCAGACTCCTCTGTCAAAAAATTAAAAACCATTTTAAGCATGTCCCACAAAAAAACTTTCGCAGTAAAAAGTAAGACTGATAGAACCGAATAGGATGTCTAATTCTGAACAGAATTTCTAGAAATAAAATTTACAAGAACTGCATTTATATGCACACCTTCCATGGGCACTTTCTCTGATGCTTTCTCTGGTTCTGGAGAATTTGTTGATGTCATAAACACATGGATTTCCCTTCCAAGTTTTTCCGACATATCAGAAAGCTTAGCCTGAAATTATCATAATTCGAAAGTCAGAATTAACCAAGATGACTTCAACCAGCTAGTAGCATACTACTCAAAAGATCATGTAACACATGCAAAGATGTCAAACTCAAAATGAATTAAAGAATATGGTTAACCCTTCGATCGTTAAGGAGTCCAGCTTCCTAAGTTAAATTATGATTTATTGACAAATGACAAGCATATCAGCATTCTGAACCTACCACTATCCATCTTGAGTCTTGTTTACAAAACTCAAGAAGGAGGTCAATACCTAGAACCTCTTTTTCTTACTTAACCTTGTCTCCCTCACTCTCTGTCGTGCTGTTTAGCATACTTGGCGCCTCATTCATGGATCAGGCAAAGTGAAAATGAATATACTGGTTCATGGTGCTACACTAACAACACAACTTAAACCTCAATGATTACAAAAAGTTCAGGCAGCTGATTTCTCTTTGAAAACAAAGCAACAACAAGAACTATTAATGTTGGTGATAAAAATACGCATACTGGATAAATAAATTTGCGCAACAAATAAGATCAAAAAATGGTAAACTGTATATGGGGTATCCTACAAAAGTATCTCTCATACAATTGTCTGTTTGTTTTTTCATTTTATACAAGCCCAAACACAACACAACCTCAATTTCTTTTGAGGTTATAAGATAGCACTTAGGGTGTGTTTGGTTGGATGGAATCCTATGTCATGGGAATTCATGAGAGACCCCTATATTTTATGTTAAATTGATGTATCACTCCACATCCACCATTTGATTTGGAATCCACTCCTTGTTCCATTAACACCGTTGATCACAAAATTAAATGGTGGATGTGGAGTGATACCTCAAATTAGCATAAAATATGGAGGTACCCTCGTGGATTCCCATGGCATAGAATTCCATGCAACCAAACACACCCTTAGTATGCATCGATGTATTAACCATCGCATCTTTCCTTATTCACTTCAAATAATGAAATTCTCATGATACCAACAAGATTATAATAATTAGTGTTCTTTCCTACATTTACCCTAAACCCCAAATCTACAAAAACCTTTGAATCCACAAACAAGAGACAAATCCTTCAAATACTAATGAGAGTCTACTACTACTAAAAACTGAAATCAGATTGAACCCATCCATTTATTCCATCAAATGAATCCAGGGCCAAAAAAAAAAATCAACCTTTCCCTTCTAACAAACCCATTTCACCTCCACATGCCCTCATCAAGAACAAAGTAAACTTCATTCACATTACACATACAAGATCAACAAGCAGACCACCACTCCCTTCAAATTGGGGGAAAGGGGCAAAGCGTTTTCAAACCCCACGTTAGAATTTGAAGAAACAATCCATAAAACCAAAACAATAGATACAAAATCAGAACAAATGGAAGGAAAGAAAGAAAGGGTACCTTAGCAATTTGTTCCTCCATGGTATCAGAGCAAACCAATCTTCTTCTCTTCACAAGCGAAGGCGTCGTCGTCGTCGAAGAAGAAGATGAAACTTCAACTCTCATCAGCAGAGCAGAGAAGAGAATCTCTGAACGAAACAGAACACACACCTCTCTGTTTTTTGGGAGATTTTATATATATATTTTTTATAAAGTGATTCCATTTTTATGTTCCTCAAAATTACCCAAGTGAAAAGTTGATTCAATTTCTCATTTTTCAAGTTCATGATAAATTCGTAAACAATTTCCGAATTTTGCAATCACGATTCGTGATTAGGGGTGGGCATCCCATCCCACGGTCCCGAACCCGTTCCAATCTCGTTCCGCCCCGTCTCGATTTTTTTTGAGTCTTTTTGGGATTGATCAAACTAATCTCGATCCCGTCCAATCCGGTCCCGTCGTCGATCTAGAGTGGGATGGGATCGAGATGAAGATTTTCAATCTTGCGGCCTATTTCGTTCCGTCCTGAATTTATTTATTTAATAATAATAATAATTAATTTTAATCAAAATACTCTTCTAAATTAAAGTTTAGGATGTACTGAAATTAAATCTATGTAAGATTAAATCCTATATGAAATCTAAATGAATTAAATCATTAATTCTAAATGAATTTTAATATTTATTTGCCTTCCAAAAAAATATTTATTTATTATTATTTATGATGTCAGTTATATGTATATAAATTTGACATTATTGGTGTGCAAGTAATGTAAGATAAAACTTTTTTTGTTATCTTTTATTGGAGAACTATTTAGTACGTGTTCATCCCGTCCCATTCAGTCCCGTCCTGATCCTGTTTGAGATGGGACGAGGTCTGGATGAGGTCTATCCCGTCTTGTCACGATTTCGAATGAACGGGATGAGATGAGCACATCTCATCCCGTCCCGTGCCCACCCCTATTCGTGATCATTTAACCACCAAGGCTTTTTGTATAATTCGGGTTTGGTCATGGTTTGACGGGTTAACCCAATTTGTATAATTCAGGTTTGGTTATGGTTTGACAGTAAATAATCATGTTAACACGAACTAACCAGATAAGATCACTTTTCAAACAGGTTTTACTCTCGTATAAAGGACAGGTTTAAGGTTGAGATAAAAGATAATTGAGTTTTTGTTACGGAGAAACACATTATTGGTTAAACGATTTATGCTCTAAATTCTTGTCGCCTAAAACTCCTAGCAAATCAATTTTTTTTTGTTTGTTTTGGTTCCCTTCATATCAATTTACCTGCAAGATTCTAAGAAAATACAAGTGGCTCGTAGGGGTGATCATCCTACTCACCAAGTTAAAATGATTCAAACTTAAAATTTGAAAAAACACTTTAGAAGACCAAATTAAAAAATGGCGGAAAGAAGGGAAATGGTACAAATAAGATTTGGAGAAAAATATATGATTTTTTCTTAATTTTTTTAAACAAAATTTGATTGAAAATTACTAAACAACTTTAACCAATTAAAAGAAATGTCCCAAGAATTGAAAAACTCATCTCTTAGCTTCGTAGAGATTAATTTTTAACACTATTTTTATATTATTTTTTTAACACTTACATAAATTCTTTTAATTTTTAACTCAAGACCAACGCTCCAAGGAAATTTCTTTTATATGATAGAATTTCATTTACCTATTTTGGTGATAAAATAAACTCCTTAACAATCATTAATTCACCCTTCTTTCGAATACAATTTTTCAATGAATGATTATAATTAACGAAGAGTTGAAGAAATATGAAAAACAAATATATTTTTTGTTTTCAAGTCCTTATCTCCATTTCACATAATTTTTCATTGCTCATCTTCGATTTGACAACTTTGATTTATTGGTTGAATCTAGAATTAATATAAATTATACAAATTTTTATTTTATTGTATTAAATTATTTTTTTACATCACTTAAGGTTTCATCTCCTCTCATTGAAATTAGAGGCTTAGTCTACCATTGTCATTGTACTGAATTAATTTAAGTTTGATTTATAGAACTAGGAAAGGAGAGGAGGAAATAAACTAACTAAATCGAAAAATTAACTAATGCATAAAATAAAGACAATTGAATTAAAAAAATAACTTTTATTACATTCAAAACTAAAAACTTACGCGTAATAACATTGACTTGAACTAAAGTTTTAATAAATGAATGAAAAACAAGAACTAATCTAAGTTATGCTAGAAATAAGAGACGAGAAATATATAAAATGTCCTAGAACTAATTTTTGTTATGCTAGAGACCATAAGGTAATTTATGTAATGTTTATGTGAATATCAATAACGCAAGCGTTGGAGGGAGAGTGATTGAACGTCTTCTGACATTTAGATCCTCACCGTTCATCCCCACCTAATTTTGAATCGACGATCAACATTGTAGATACTTTATTTCAATAATCATATATGAATCAAGAGTGTTATAAAGTATAAACCCTAGGAACAAACACGTGAATAAAATACTCCAGTGGTAAATGCATCATCCAGTGGTTGAGTAACATCATCCAGTGGTAAATGCATGGCAGGCACAAGAAAGTCATGAATAAAATGGTCAAATAAATATTTTCTCTTGAATCATAAAGACTTGAAATACTCCGAAGAAAAAAAAATCAAAATTTTAGTTTACTTCAGCATTCCAACAGCTCAACAACTAATGTCTAGTTAGTTTCTTGACTTCTTCCGCGATTTGGATGAAGCCTTGGGTTGCTCAGGCTTGGAAGTTGATGCCGTTGGGGTTGGTTTTGAATTTGAAACACTAGTGGTGCTGCTGACAGCATTTGCTTCATGCTTCTCTCTAACAACTGCACCCTGTGAACCTCTTACCTGAGCTGCTCTTTTATCCTTCCTCTTGGGCCTGTAACTAGACCTCTCTCTCTTGGGCAACCACCGCTCTGGGTCTGGTGGTGGACCTGGGTTTGCAGGGTCAAATCCTTTTGGGTACTTCGGCTTTCTCTTTCTCTTCTTCTTTGCTTTTGTCTTCCCCTTTCCTTCATCCAAAACTTCTATGTTCCGCAAATTACCACCATCCTCGTCATACTTCGCACCAGATGACTTTTCCAAGCTATCCACATTTACTCCCTTTAGCCCTGGAAGAGGCTTTAAGTTCTTCTCATAAGCCTCTGCCTTCTCAATGTTCACGCGTGCAGCTGTGGTGACAAGACCAACCAAAGCCTCTACACTTCCATGACTCTTAACAAGATCTTCAAATAGACGTGATGCCTCTTCCTCTCGTCCATGCTTTAATTTAAATGTTGCAGCCTCATTCATGATCGCATCTAGCTTGTTATCTTCTGTCATGGCATTTGACCACCAACGGATAGCAGAATCAAGCACAGCAGATGCACCGTCAATGTCTCCAACGCGCTCTTTGAGGGAGATGAGTGTGGCGACAGTGGCTGGCATGTGTTGTATATCAGATATCCTGGACAGTGAGTCTGCAGCAATCTGAGCGTGTCCAGCTGCAGCAGCAATTTGTGCCCGTGCAAGGAGGATCGCCTTGGATTTCTCAGGAAATTTCTCAGCAAACTGGCCAAGAATCTCTTCAGCTTTTCCGGCCTTATTTTCTCTTACTAGAACTGCAGCCTGGAGTAGTACAGGCTTCGTACTTCCAGGGAACATGTCGGGAAGAGCAGCTACAAGTTCACGAGCCTGTAACATTCTCGACAGCGTAAGATGTTGTAAGAGTAAGTTGTGGCAATTGTGGATACAATTCCAAGAATAAATACATTTTCCTTTTCCTTTTTATGAGCAATAACAGAATGATCAAGTTATCAAAAGATTGATCTACTATTCTACTCTCATGCTAATATGAAGACGAAGAAGGACAACAAACAACTTTCATTTTTGTTTATAAAGGAGCAATGAAAAATCAAAAAGACGGAAGTCTACAGATAGTGTACCTGATCCATCTTATTTGCATGAATAAGTAGAAGTGCTCGATTAGAGTATATTGCCTCCCTTTGTTTTGGGGAAAGCTTCAAATCAAGTCCACGGGTGAGCTGGAAGCCCTGTGCCCCATCGGCTTTCTCTATCAGTTTATCAAGTTTTCTCAAACTATCAGAAGTGTCCATTGAGCCCCTGGATGCAATAAGATTGTTTGTAGCTATTGCAAGTGATGGATCATCAGCCAAGTTTCGGTTTATGATTTCCACATAGGATTCAGTGGCTTCTCGGGGTTGTCCAAGTAGCTGAAATATTAACAAGTCATGTCACTTGCCATTGGTTACGTTTGTATGAAGAAAAATAATAAAATATGTACAATATGATATTACCTGTCGAACATAAGCAAGCTGGACAGCTATAGGAGCTAGTTCAATCTCTATCTCATCATCAGCCCAATTGTCCTCCATTAGTGTTTCCTGACCAATTCTGAAAAAACAGAAATAGGCTTCTGTTCATTAGATTGGTCGCTATTAATCAACTCTGAGAAGCTTCACTATCAAATTGATATAATCATAAAAGAGAACTAAGGTTAGATTGGGCAATAGAGGAAGAGAATACATAACACCAATTGGGTGACAACACAATTGAAGTATAAAACAAAAAGAAGGCAGAGAGAAAAAAAAACAAGAATGGCAATTCATAAACACTTAAAAGCACATATTTTATACAAAAACAAATTAACTAGTTTCAACTTCCAAGTAAACAAAAAGATGCAGATATTAGTTCTCTATATCTGTGCTATATACAAATATCCTGAAACTAAACTTCACCGGTCTCATACGACTGTGGCCTACAACTCCATGAAATGTAATCAAACCAAATTTTGCGACTCCTTTCCCTTGTGACACCTTGGCAAATGATACTCATTGCTTAGCTATTTATTCTAACTTTGTTCACGTAACTAAGCATGGATGCCAGATATATCTAATTGACTTGAGAACATAAACTGAATAACTAGATCAAATAAATATAAGTACATCAATAAGAAACTTACACACAGTTTCCAAATCCAAAGACTTCTAGAGTGCTACGTATGTAAAACAATCAGAAAAGACACTCCGCCCCAGGCAACAATCCCAATCCTAACTCCAGCCCTTGTATAATGGAATCTAATGATGACATTGTTGGACATGAAAGATGTTACTTCTTAGACCCTGAGGATTATGTGCATGCTTTATTTTTACAACTACGAACCATAAATTAGTCAGGCTGGACACACAGAAACAACTACCAAATACCAATTAATCCATCCATCCACCTCAACTCGATGGTCACTAGAATTTGGATTAGCATACAACAGATTTGTGATCCATAAAAACAGGATCAATTGCATCTTCATACTCTACATCAAAAAACTTCCAGCATTGATTATGATGGTTAGACTTTTTGTGACATCAATATTACATGTTGCCTTACTTGTACACAGTGTAGTCAAGGCGGTCGCCTAGGCGTGCTTTAGTACACAACATTGAGGCGTTATGAGGCAATGTGGTGCAATAAAACGAGGCATCCGTCTCGGTGCCTCAAGCGTGAGGCGATGCCTCACTATTTTTACATGGTTATTTTATCATTTTTATTTTTACTTATAAGTTAGTTTAGTCCAGATAACTTCATTGTAAAGATAAAAGCCCAAAGCCTACTCTTTGACGTTAGATTTAGGGCTTGAGTCACTTGACAAATAAAACCTTATTGGCATCAATGATTGAAGGAGACAACTCCAAATCTTCCTTCCTTCGATCAAATCCTAGCTGCTAACATGGATTAACAATGAAAAATGAGAAGTTTGAGAACTAGGTTCATTGTGTTTTATGTGTGTATGATTTAGTGGATTCAATGTAATTATGCAATTTTTTTTATTTTTTTTACTTGTGTTTGTTTTTATTATGATATATGCACGCTAGTATGCTCCTAAGAAAAGAAATCCAAAACATATTGGTTATGGATTTTGTATGCTAGTATGCTACTATGATTATTAAGAAAATAAATCCAAAAATAAGTTAAGTGCGCCTCATTTCACTGATACACACGCATTGCCTTGCGCCTCGCACCTCAAGCATTTTCAACCATGTGCGCCTCACCTCCACTCAACGCCTTAAGTACATTGCTTGCACATGATGTTACACATCAAAGCCTCTTTAGCTAGTCTTTCTATCAAAACATAATTCCTGATTTGTCGTAGTGATCAATTAAGAAGTAAGTTATAACAATAGCCAAATTAATCCAAGTGACATTTTATAGTTTTTAACAAAGAAAGATTATGATGTTTCCACCATTTTACATACCTACGTGCAGAAAGCAAGTATTGTTCAGCATCTGTATATCTTGCTCGCTCGATCAAAGAACAGGCAGTGTTATATGCCAGCTCAAAACTGCTATTTGCTTTGACTTTAAGTGCATCCATTGTTCTCTGGACCTCAGAAGCCCTTCCAGCAGAAATCAACCCAGCAACAATATTAATCTCCAAAGAATCAATCTTGAACTTCTGCAGATTCTGATAGACATCCATACAAGCATCCATTTTTCCTATGCGATAGAGAATCTGAGCTTCTAATTGCATAGTAGCAGGCGTCCTCTCCCGATTTCTCAGTGACTCCAAAGCTTCATCTAACTTGTTTTGTCTATACAAGCAGTAAGCCTACAGAGAAAATGTGAAGAATTGGTGTATAACAGAAATAAAAGTAAGAACTTTCTAAAACCAAATCTACTGGAAGAAGGCACACATTTACAGATTTCAACTTCATAATTGTTTCAGAAAATGTAACACAAAATACTAATTGACTAGGCTACATCCTAAACGAAGTTAGAATCAAGAATCCCACTGAAGGCAATGGAAATAATCTTCTTTTCTCAGCCTTACATACTAATGAAGGGAACCAAATCATAAGTGAAGAATTTTGAGAAAGCAGGAGAAATGTAATGTAGACCAATTTGTTTTCCATTTGTAGGCTTAAAACACATGCATATTTTTCATACAAAAAATGTGCGACTCGAGGAACAATAAAAGTAATTTGGAGCTGTATTCCATTAAATTTTTTTTTTTTTTAATCCTAAATGGTTGCAATGAAAACCTGAAAGAAAAGAAAAAGGAAGATGATAAAAGGCACTATATGATCACACTTTGATCCTCCTCGCTACCAAGAGTTTAAAATTTATAACAATTTCCATTGGACCACCCATGTCCAGCACAAAACCAACCCAGATTAAATCTTGGATCTTTCAATTTACAACAGTAACCGTGTCATATTCATGCGACCCAATGAGCTCTCCTATCACAGGCCAAACCATTTGAGCTACAAGAACCACTTGAATGATACTACTATACTAAATATGCACTGAACCATTTGAATCATATACTATTTAACTCGAGTTTTTACGGTCATGCTAAAATTATAAATAGAGGATTTGGGGTCTGCTCTTGGAATAAGTATTTATCTCATCTTAAAGGGCATTAATGTTGTGCTTGTTCGTGTCTACAAAATGTATATGATTTCTCTTCGAATGTATTGAAATTGTGGTATGTTCAACAGTAAACCAAATGCAAACTCAATTTGATAAAATTAGCGAATTTCAACAACAACATCCGATGAAAAGGGGAAATTGATGAGGTTTACAATTTGGGGAAATTAGGGTCGAAATTAACAGATCAATAACATTGTGAAGATAATCTATGCAAAAATATTGTGAAAAAAAAGGATTTAAGTCTTACTTCATAGAAAGTGAGATCGATTGGGAGCTTTTTGGAGGTGTGAATGGTGGAAAGGGCACGATCAATGTTATCCGCCTTGACCAAACCTACAACCTTGCAACGCAGAGCATCCTCATCGCCAGGTGCAGTAGCAAGAACTGTGAAAACAATCGAACAGTTAGTAAAAACTTTCAAGAATTGAAGGATGGATAGAGAAAGAGAGGAGATAAAAAAAGAAAAAAAGAAAAAAGTGACCTTGATCTGCAACTTTGACGACCTGTTCGTACTCGGATCTCTGAACATGGCGATTGAGATTGGTGAAGAGATCTTCCAGGGCGACAGGTTGAGCAGGTGTTGGTGAGGGTTTGGGTTTCTCCTTCGCTTTGGGCGCCATGGCCGAGCAGAAAATTTGGGGTTTTTTTTTTTTTTGTTCTTCAAGTTGCTTTTGCTGTAACGTTTGGTCTGGTAAACTGCCCTCGTTTCTTTAGATGTCTACTTGCACCCCTCGTTTCTACAGAAGACACCGTGTTTTGACGTAAAAAAAAATCATATAATAAATAAATTTAAAATTTTAATCAATAAGTTATCTAAGCCATATATTCATGGAAAAAAATCATTTAATTACTAATATAAAGTGCATTCATGGAAAAATATTTATACGGTCAAAATTTTGATTCAAATAATATTGGTTCGACTCTTAAGAGATAAATATGACTATACTCTGACAAAAATAAAAGTCTCCAACAATGTACATGCGAATTGCGTTTGCAATATTATTCGAGTATTTCGAAACGCCCTATCCAATTGACAAATATCCATTGTATCTCTGTATTTTCCCTTCTCTCCCTTTATAATCTCTTCTCATCCTCTCCGTTTTGGTTAACCTTTTCCACCATCGCTAATAATTGAATTCACTATGATTCTCTTTATCTGTCTTTCTTATTTTCCCTTCATTTCACTTCGAACCCCCCATTGTAATTCCCCTTAAAAACTCATTACATACGGAATCGTAAGAAAAAAGGTTTGTTCATCTAAATTATTCAATGGCGACTGCGATGATCGCCAACTTCAACTGCAAATTCTCTTTATTTTCTCGGTGTAAAACTTTATCATTGACTTGAGAGGTGGTGGATGTGATCATGCTATGTGCGACTGTTGTGAGGAAGAATAATAAAGGAATGTTGTCAGTGTTAGAGACCTTATAATGGTCCTCGAGATACATTTTTATAAAAATTTCTTAAGAAATATGTTTTGGGTTTGGGTTTTTTCTGAAATGGGTTTCAACAAACTATTCAAGTCTTATCCAAATTCCCGAGTTCATAATGTACATGAAGGTCCAAACTGTTTGGTAGGATCTCTTAAGTAATAATTCTAAATCTCCTAATTTTTTAGGAGCTGAAAAATTGAATGCCAATAATTATTACATATCAACAAACAAAAATTTGGATTGGTGAACATATATGTTGCTTAACTTAAGGTTGACTATATTTGAGTTCAAATACATTATTCATTTCGTGCCCCAAAATTGGAGGATAAAAAGACGTACGAGGATGTTCGACCAATAACACACTCACCTGGCGGCCCATTAGCCTCGTCTCCCCCAGGAAATTCTAAATGTCCAGGAAGTGGGCGAGGGAGGGAGCCGTCTATCTCTTTCGAGATGCGCGCATGAAAATGACAGAACGTATATCGAGGGAGATGGACGGCTCCCTCGCTCGCTGTTTTCCTCGCCCACTCCCTCGACAGGTAGCAAAACAAAATTTCAAATCCATTAGCCGGCCAAAACCTAAAAAAGCAAACTTGCAAAAATGAAAAAAAAAAATCCCAACTAAACTTGCAAAAAAAAAACACTCCTAGTAGAAAATTGAATAACAGATAGGTCCCTCACTTCATCTTCATTCGTCTTCTTCACTCTCACACACACTTGTGTCGAAATCGATCGATCGAAAGAACAATGGAGCGCGAGAAGGAGCGAGAGTTGGAGCTAGAAGGCGCAATGTACACTAACTGTTTACTATTAGGTCTTGATCCGTCGATCTTGGGAGTCGTTGCTGGTGGCACCAACACCACGCCTCGTGTCGGTCTGTTTCGCCATTCGAACCCTAAATTGGGCGAACAGCTTCTTTACTTCCTCTTGTCTTCGTTGCGAGGCCCAATTCAATCCGCAAAGGTTTGCATTCATTATTCTCCCTCCTCTCTACACAGATCTCCACGGTTGTTCGTTCTTGTTGTTGTTGTTGATCAAATGTTGGATCTTGCAGGATTTCGACAAGGTTTGGCCCATCTTTGATTCCGCACAGTCGAGAGACTTCCGAAAGGTGGGATTGATTTGTTGGAATTTTGGTTGGATCAAGTTGACCAATAATTAAGATTTGTTGGATGTTTAAGGGTTTTGGTTTTGTGTTGTTTGCAGGCTGTGCAGTCGATTATAAATGAGTTGGAGTCACAAGGAGCATTGCCGAGGAGTAATTCGAGAGTTTCGTCTCTAGCAACTTGTTGCGGACCTAGGTTGGTAATCTCTCACTGCTTGTTTAGAATGAATTTAGTTTGTTCTCTTTTGTTTCCTTGTCAATCATAGTTAGAAGTTGAGTTATCATTTAGGATTTGTGATGTAAGGGCAAACAATAAGGATGTACATTTTTGTACAATAGCCACCCCAACCTACCTTCACTCACACATTAACAAGAGAATTAATGAGCTCATTGACAGTCCAGAGAAGATGAAAGGGGGAATCATACTATCAACATCGAAGAGTTGAAAGACGACGACATTAATAAGGACTCCTTGTCATTCATTACCTGTTGCGATATCAAGATCTATGGGAATATTGTACCAAATGTCACCTTCAGAATAAGTTTTCTGATCAGATTCTACACTTATTTTCATGACATTTGTCAATTACCCAATTTTAAGAAGCCTAAGTAAACTAATACTTGTTATTTATACCTCATTTTTAAATTTTACATTTGGTCTTGACGTCATATACTTTTTCAATTAACAAAAGATAAATTTTTTTTTTTGATAACCATGCTGCTTTATTTGAATTTGTTAATGTTGATTCAGTATACACTTGGCTGTGTCTTGAACAATGTAGTCAAGGCGACTGCCTAGGTGCGCCTTAAGGCGTTTTTATAGAATTTCTCCTTAAAGTGAGGCAATGCGGTGTGGTGAAATGAGGCGTTCGCCTCGGACCGCTTCAACCGCCTTAGCCAAAAATTGGTTGCAACCAGCCCATTTGCAGTCCATTTACAACCCATTTGTAGCCAAATTGCAGCAAAAAGAGGTTGCAACACACTATAATAGAGTTTTATGTTTATTAGCGTAATATTTGATAAGAACAAGATAAAACGTTTTTAAGTTTTTATAAATTTGTCACACTTTTTTTGTATTATTTTTTGGAGAAAACATATTTGTTTTGATCAGTATGTGATCAACATCAATTTTAGTTTTTCATAGGATAGTTGAACGATTTTTATGCTTTTGAAATACCAATAGTGATCACACTTGTTGATTTTTACCAATCATTCCAACAATTTTTTGTAACAAATGCTCAATATTCTCAATTTTCTATTATTTCAAGATGATTGATTTTTAATAATTTAGTGGATGTTTGCAAGTTACTTGACACTTATGTAGTATTTTTTTTTTGCTATGTTATACAACTTTATTATATTTTCGTTACGATTCTAAGTAGTTGTTGTATATATTTGCTTATGATACTTATCAAAATGATGATGTATACTACTATGTTGATATGTTTCAATTTATTATAAAAAATCTTTAAAAAATGTTGAAACTGCTTCACTTCACTGAGGCGTCTACCTCACCTCACGCTTCAGAAATTTTCAGGCCCGTCCGTTTCGCCTTTGCTTGAACGCCTTGACTATAATGGTCTTGAAAAAGCTAAAAATATTTAAGCATATGCCAAAATGCTGTTTAAGATGTAAAACGGATTGTCTCAGAGCCACCTCCGGAAAAATATAAAAAATACAAAAGCCTGTTATGATTATGAAACGACATTCTGTTTCAAAAATAAGAAAAGAAAAAAATCGTATCGACACATCGTGTCGGATGCTCGTGTCGACACTCACAAATACTCATTGGACATTCTATGATTATATCAATCGACATTTTCACACATCTTTGAAGATTTTCAATTCTTTGGTAATGTTACAAGCATATCATGGCAAGCTAGTAAAAGTGAATAAGCTACAATTAGATGAATACGACTAATAATTCATTATTGTAAATGTAAATAATACTAAAATGTATAGGCGTGTCCCGTATTGTTTTTTTTGGATGACTTGTTCGATATCTCATATGGATGTCGTTATTGCATAGGTTCTGAATAATAATTTACTATTTAAGAAAACTCAATACCTAAGAATTTTAGCTCTTCTCCTCATTTTACAGAGCCTGTAAGATTTAGGATGAAACATTTGAAATAAAAGCATATTAGCTATTTTTCTGTCATGATGCATTCTTGAATAGTATACATCCGAACTAGGGATGTTAACGGGGCGGATTGGGGCGGATTTGAGCAAATCCATCCCCGCCCCGCAAGGGATTTTGGGTTCCCAAAACCCCCCCGCATATTCGTTTATCATTTTTTTTAAAAACCATCCCCGACCCGGACGGATAGGCGGATATCCGCCTCGCCCCATTTAACCGAAGAAGAAAAGAAAAAAAAACAGATCTGATCTGAGATCTCCTCTCCCCATTCTCAGATCTCTGTGATCTCTTTTCCCCATTTAACCCTCAATTTCTTCTCCCAAAAAAATCAGATATTTAAGTCCAAGAAAATTAATTAAAAAGAAAAAACATCATCTGATCTTGTTCCCTGTTTTACTCTTTTCTATGTTACTCCATCACCAACATATCAGAGATCCCATATACCCTCCCTTTGACCTAATAAATATATAGTATCATAACTGAATTTCAAGAAGGTTGATTGTGTGTTAAGATTTGTATATGAACACAAAGCAGGCCATATACAGAAGAAGAAGATTAGAAGAAGAAGAATTTAGGGCTGATGATCGAGTAGGAAGCAGGAAGCATGAGCCAAGATGTCTACTGCTTGATGATATCGATAGATGCATTGTGGTGGTGCCGACACCAGACCGCTGCTGTTGTCACTGATTCTTGCTTTTGGTGAGAGTGAGAGAGATGTGAAAGTCTGAGATATCTGATCGAAAATGGGTAAAATTTTTATTTTTTTCCTTTTAAAGGGTAGGGGTATCTATGTAAATTTTTATACTTAAACGGATATCCGTGGGGGCGGATATGGTCAAATCCGTATCCGCCCCGAATATTCGACGAATGTTATTTTGATATCCGTATCCGCCCTGAACCCCGTTTAGCGATATCCAAATCCGCCTCATACGGATTGGGTGGGGCGGATATCCGTGAAAATCCGCCCCACTGTCATCCCTAACCCGAACCACCCAACTACACTGCTCCATGAATCAATTCATGCTTAAATAGACGGAATTACAAAATTTGGCAGAGAAATTTAGGCTTGAATGCTAAGATTTTTTTTTAAAATTTTATATGGAGGCTTGAACATAGATGATAGTTAGTGAGGTTATTTCATTTGGCAGAGAAGGTGATGATACATATTTTTCCCCTCCACGTGGGAAATAGTTCATTTTGTCAAATTACATTTTCATTTTCTTTATAGAGCAGGCCTCTTGCCCAATGTCAAAGGGATTAAGCCTTGAGTATATCCTGTATTTATGTAGGTGCATCTAGCACATTTTACATTATAGTCCATAGACAAGTCTGGAAGTGTTATTCTAAGGTATTAAGCTTATTTGGGCATTGGCTATTTGTGTTTCTTTCTTCATATTCAAGAATGCATTCACACTCTTGCTTATATTCACACTCATCCACTCAACCATTTCAGAAGTGAAGTTTGCAGACACTTCATAGAGACCATGAGAAGCATAGCGTTCGTAACGACCTCCATGTCCCCAGCATAGCAATAATAGTTCTTTGCCAAGTTATTATTTCTTCCCACTGTTTCATTATCTTTTTTTTTGTTAGAATCATTTTTTTTGTTAGAAGCTGCATCTTCCTTATTGTCCAGACATCCACCATTATGTATTGATAATTTGATACCCAGAGAATGCTCTAAGCTAGGCAAGTTTCTTAGATAAGCCATGCTTAGCTGTGCTGTCTTGTGTAAGAGTCACTTTGTTTCTGGTCATGCTTTTGTATATCTACATGTGATGTCTAAGAGTCACTTTGTTTCGCTGTTTGTGCATTTCTGTATCTGTGCATCTGGATGAAGTCCTATTATTTTTCCAGTCCAGATAAATCATATAGCTTAAAGAATGAACTGATCCAGTGTTTCATTTTGTGTTTGTTTTCTCATGTTACAATTAGAGACATTAAAGAGATAAGAGAGAGAATGTATGAAACAAATCAAATAAAAGAACAAACAACATATATAAAGGCTACCTAAACCAAGTTCAGACAATAGTTCTCATGTTCAGATTTCAAGTTTGTGTATTTATTTTTATGTTATTTTATCTGATAGTATTTAGTTTGTAAATTTAACCTTGATACAGGTTTTTGTATTCTTGCTTGCGCCATTTTCCTCATGTTAGATATTTCCAGTTTTTGCTGCCATCCTGTCTTTACTGAACGGTGGCAGGTTGCCATGGCTAGTTTATCAGCCTTTTTCATTCTTTGATAAAACAGCACTATTTATTCTTGTACACATTTTTTTCAAAATCTGATGGTCCATTACATTCAGTCTAAGGTTGTGTATTGTATGAAAGTGTATAGTGTAGCATGAAGCGAACTAAGTTTCAATTGGTGACTGTAGGTTCATTGAGCTTTTGTGGCAATTATCTTTGCATGCCCTACGTGAGGTTCATAGACGGACATTTGCATCGGATGTAGCTTTGAATCCATTACCCGCTTCGTTGACAGATGTAGCATTTTCGCATGCAGCTACACTACTTCCCGTGACAAAGGTACTTTTAGTTCCTATTAAAGTGCCTGTTAATGAATTATTTTTTCAAGTATGTATTAGTTCAGGGTCCTCATTATCTCCTATTAGATGCATCTCATTAATTAGTCTACAAGCATGGAGGCCGCATATGAAATTCTTCAATGCTTGGGTGGAGTTAGGCTGAAAACTGACCTGTCGGTTAGGTTTCAGGCTGAAACCGCCAACCGAACCGAAGCTATTGGTTTCAGAGACGTTCAAACCAAAACCAAACTGAGTTTTTCATAAACTGAGCTGAACCGAAGTGCATCAGTTTGTTTGATTTTTTGGTGTTCTCAATGAAAGTAGAAGAGAGAAAAAGAAGATGAGATATCGGATTGTAGATGAGGGCCAAACAGTTTCTCCAACGCAGTCGTTCAAGTTGAAAACGGGATTCCTAATCTCAATCATAAAAATCAACCTATTGAGCACATTCATTAACAGAACCCAAAACCCCAAAGCAGGATCAAATTTTCCTCCATTTCCACTTCTAGGAGAGAACATGACACCCCTTCCCCAAATCAGGCTCTGTTCCTCCTCCATTTTAAGGGAAAACCCACTTCCAGAACCATCAATGGCATCATAAAAATCTCTCTGTACCAATACTAAAACTCTTGAGCATCCCAAACTGAAACCCATTTTCTTATCCTCAACTCCTCCTTTAAACTTAAAGGAAAACTCAACACCAGCAGCAATCTCATTTACCCTATTCTTCAAGGTTACAGAGATGAAAGAGCCTTTTGGCACCCTCTTCTCTCAATCCTGTAAAAGTGTAACCCACTAAAGACTGAGCAATGATATATGGACAACTGTGCCCTTAGTTAATGGAGTTAAGTGTCGTATTTTGTAAAATCCAATACTTCCCTGAACAACTTAAAAAACATGAAACTTTCAGTTTGGAAGTAAGGTTACTTTAAAGGACTTCCATGTGTCAAGGTTATCTTAGTAATGTTGGATATGATCAAAATGTTACTTTACATGCACATCTCTGGCATCATAAATGCATGTTTGTACTTTATTATTGCAAGCATTAAATAAAGCATTGAAATCAAAAGGTTTTGGGTCAAAGCATATTCAAACTTTAGCATCTTTCGACTTTTTAAATTTCAAAACATTGTCAAACTGAAGTAGTTTCGGTTGGATCGGTTCCAATCGGTTTCCAAACTAATAAACCGAACCGACTAAGCTGGTTCCAAATTACAGAAACTGAACTGAATCGAAATTGAAAAAAATGGAACCGAAATTGTCGGTTCAGCTCAGTTCGGTTGGTTTCGTTGGTTTGATTGGTTTTTTGTTCAATCCCAGGTGGAGTTTTGAGATAATAAAGCAAAGGCAAGAAGTGTGTTCATTGTGTTTTTGAGAGTGAAATTATTTTGGAAAGTGACAATAGCTTTAGGAAAATGGAGTGGTGGTAATTGATGATATTTGTTGAACCATGAAAGGGGTGTTTTGTTATATAAGGTACCATTTTCAACATTCTGAAATTGGTTTTCTCCTTTCAGCATGTGCTGAATCAGAGAGCTTTAGTGTGAAAGAGAGTAAGCTAAGAAATTCTATGAGAAAAAGGAAGCTAACAAAACACACACAGATATTAAAATTAATTAGTTAATTTATTTTAAAGTAAGGTATGAGAACCCAAAACTTACGAGTTTCCTCACTTATTTTCTTCTTATACATATAAGTTGGCCATTTAGGCCCGATGCTTTTTGTCACGCCCCGATTTTCGAAGGAAACGAAAATACCAAAAAGCCACGTAGGAATATCCGTTTCCCCCAAAACTCGGGACGTGAAAATTCAATAATAACAGAAACAAATAGCAGCATCAACTAAACAACTAAAACGAATAAAAAGTCTAACCCGGAGAAGACTGGCATGGCTAGCTCACTAGCGGAACTCCAGTAATGCAGCTCAAAATCTCTAAACCTGAAAGACTACTCGGCTACATTCCAAAAGGGATGTACCCAAGAAGCAAAAGCTCACTCGGGTCAGCAATAAAGCCGGTGTGAGAAATCTTCATCCCAAAAATCAATAATCCACACGTGATAATATCAAAATAAACAATAAATAACCACACCAGGTAGTTCCTCCATGAGGCAAAGGTGTTATCATCCTAATAAATAAACATGCATTATTTATTACTAATAAATAAAGTTTATGAGTTATCAATCCTCATAAATGCAACAACAATACAATTCACTCATATTAGACTATTATTGAAATATTAAACAAAACACCATTTTTCTACCCTTAGGAAGACATGTAGTTCTCATTCATGGTTCGAATGAGCATTTAGTTTCTTCCCTCAAGGCTAACCTAGTATAAGCTAAAATAATCTATACACAATTTCATGGCATGCTCAATTCAATGGTTTAATTTAATTATTTATTTTGTTTTCTAATTCTTGGCTTCTTTTTCCACAATCGCACTCTCCTCCTGTGCCGAACACACCTCACCCAAGTGTGTCTCCCTTGCCATCGAAGCCACTCGGAGCGTACATGACCCAAGTGGGGTGCCACCTCGAGTGTCATGTCATCTCACCCGAAGTTCGATCACTGACAAGCATTCTACACGTACAACCGAACTCACATGGAACGGTGCACCGATATGCAAGCAAGTCTGCATACCCATAATAATATCACACGTATACAAGCAAGTCTGTATACAAAATTTTCATTTCTTTTCACACTTTTTTTTTTTCTCTGGAGTTGTGGAAAAAGAACATTTACCAAGTATTTTATTTGAGTCATTATTTTTCCAAATCAATTAACGTCACATCACATTCCCTTTACAAGAACCATATATACATAAAACATTACCAAGGTGATATTCACAACATGACAAAAATCTATTTTGCCATCTCCTTCAGAAAAGAATGAAAAACAAGTGTGTCGCAAGCACAAACATTCTTTTAACATAGTCACATACGCGTGACAAGAAAACAAGTTTCATTACTGGCTATACCCCAAATTATGATACCCTGACTATCCTTATGGAAATCCACATTTCTTTTGAAACCACCTATCATGACCACATCTATTGATTAGACAATGACAATCAATATAAAACATACACTGTCAACATACATATCCATACCCCTTCGCATAACAATACAAATACTCAAACTAAAACAAGTGCTCAGTTAAATCTGCTAACATACAAAGATGCCTTAACATATAAACTAACAATTGAAACAGAATTACTCATTAAAAGGAATATTCCAACCAGGTACATACGATATATACTAAATATTATTATGACCAACCCTATTTTTTAAACCCGTGTTACCGAAGGAAACAAGTGGAAAATTATACTCCCAAGATGATGTTTAGGTCCCACATCAACTATGGGAAAGAAGGGATGTAAAAGGTGAAAACCAAAAGGTAATCAAGCTTCAACAAGTCCATATGGTTTGAGCATTTGTGGTAGCATCCCAAATTTCAGTGAAGAAATATAGAATGATATTCCTTTGTCTCTTAGGCAACAAAGAATAAATAAAGTTTGAGTACAGTATTTGGTAAGGGAACAACTATCTCATGAACAGACTTCCTTAGGTGTTAAAAGTATGAAAACATTCAAACGTTGGTCACCTATGCAAAGAAGGTATAGCATGAAAACATATCAGAAGAGGACTCCATGGTAATAAAATCTGCAGGTGACCAGCTTTCTGGAGTTTACTGCCAATATATCTTACAAAAAAAAAATGAACAAACACGCAGCAGGTGAAAAGGTGTGATGCCTACGGTGTCACTGATAACACTTACCCCTAAACACACTAAATCGCCAGTAAGCCATCAAACACACCAAAATCAACAAACAAAGATATGGGTATTTAAAAAAAAGGAACTCATAAAGAGAAATGAAAGAAGACTCACTCTTTGTCATATCCTTCACCAATTCTTCTGCCTGGGCCATATCTTTCATCTCACAAAACCGCCGTATCATACAATTGAAAGTGATGCAGCTTGGTTTTAACCCAATAGTTTCCATCTGCTCAATAGCTAAAAGGGCTTTGCTCATGTCACCAACCCGACAATACCCATCCACAATGGTATTATAAATCACAGCTGTTGGAACAAACCCACTCTTCCACAAGTTGTTCAAAATCCCCTCAGCCTTAGCCATCTTACCTTCTTTGCAAAGCCCATTCAACAATATGCTACGAGTGTGAGCATCTAGTTTAATCCCTTTCAACCCCATAACAATCCACTATATCAGACTAAACTAACCCACACCCATTTCTCATCTCTCCCATTCCACCTTTTGCAATGTGCTTTAAATTGGGGCCATAAAAGAGCAACATAGACACAGAACAACAAATTTCAGTCGGGATCATATAAACTAGAGAGCATGAATCAACAAAATAAGAGAGGAAAAGAAAACTCACCATTCTAATTCATTGCCTCAGTGAATTTTGAAACAAAACAGGAACCACTTGAAGATCGGGGGTGGATTGGTTGAAACAGAAGAGGTGGAAGGTTGAGTCAGACTCAGCGATGGATCGGAGGGACTTGAGCAGGTTTCGAAGGCCGCGAACTCGAAGGAAGGAACACTCAGCTCGGGCTTCTCGCAACCCGGTTCGAAGAGCGAGTGCGACTTCTCTGTAGAGTTCGATGTTCTCTTCTCTGCCGCTTATTTGAATCTCTACCAACAACCAGCACCGCCAAGAAGAAACCCTAGTAACCCATCTTTTCCATAACCAATGTTTCAAAACAACTGCCACTCCCTTTCTCTCTCTCTCTGTGCAAATTCAGCCTCCCTCCATTGAAGAAGAAAAGAGAATGAAAGAGAAAAGAAAAGAAGAAATAGGGTTACTCTTTATAAGGTGGGTGGCTATTTGCCCCCACCGAACTTTCGAATACACCCCCCTCTTTCACAAAATAAAACCCTAATCGATATTTTAATGAAAACCCAAACCAAGCCCAAATACAATCGAGTACAATCCATCAACATTAGGGTTTACAAAAGAAATTTTTATATTTATTTAATTAGGCGGGTATTACAATATATACAACTCAAAAGAATCTCGTCCCGAGATTCGGTAGAGGAAGGTAGATAGGAAATTAATTTTTTTTTTAAATAAACAAACTACACATCACATAGACAAACAAACAACTCATACTTATGCCCATAACTTAATGAAGACAATCACACAAAAATATAAATATTTTCAGTAAGTAGAAAAATTACGGGGTGCTACACTTTTCATCTTTTATGTCGACTTTCCTCATTTTTATAGAATTTTTGAATCTTACCAATCAAGTTCCAATGGGATGGTTTGTCGCTTATAGTTCATAAAGTTGAAAGAAAACTTTTATGTATCAAAGCAACAATTTTTTTCTCTCATTTCCATATTCTCCATTATATTGTGTGTGTGTGTGGGAAAGGAAGGGATTAGTTGACTAAAGACTCCATTCACCCACTCAAAGGACACTGGATCCACTGATTTTTGGTGAGGATGATCTCTTATCCATATAATCACCATATGAATCATTTTCATGCTTTTACAAACATCTGAATGCATTTACCTCAAATATTTTTAAGTGGGTGGATCAAGTCTTTGTATAATTTTTATTTATTATTTATTTATTTTTTTGTGTGAAGGGCGAGTATGATTTTTATGGATTCCAGAACCATTACGTAGAAACTTCAGTACAAAATGCTTAGTAATGGACCCTACATATATGTAGTTGGTATGTACATATTTCTATGTATCAATATTTATGTAACTGCTATCTGCATATTAATAATTGAGTAGCTGAAATTGGCCTTTACCAGTGTTCCCTTGTTCTCAGTCAGTATTGATGTATTAAACAGGCTAGGATAGCACTTGAAAGAAGGAGGTTTCTGAAAAATGCAGATCTTGCTGTCCATAGGCAAGCTGTGTGGTCAAACTTGGCTCATGAAATGACTGCTGAGTTTCGTGAACTATGCGCTGAAGAGGTAGGTAGAGTATAATCTTTTGTGGATATCTTTCCTAGAAATCCTTCATTTCATTTGCGTTCATTGTAGGCATTAATGTTGTTTTTCCTTCACTGCTATGAATAGGCATATTTGCAGCAAGAGCTGGAAAAGCTACAAGATTTAAGAAACAAAGCAAAGTTAGATGGAGAACTTTGGGATGATCGTGTCTCTAGCTCCTCTAGTCAGAACTCGCATTTGATTTCGAAGGCAACTCGTTTATGGGAGTCTCTATTAGCTCGTAAAGGTATGCATGATACACCCTTTACTCAATTTAATTTTCCTCGAACTTCTCATCCTGTGCCAAGTTGCCTATCAAAATTCTCCTTTTAATCACCAACAGTTTGCTTCCCTTTTGTCTATCCCGGTGAGTGTGACAAATTTTTTTTGGTTAAAAACATGTAAACGATGGTTTTCCAGTGTGACAATGTTGAAGTGTGATGTGCTATTTTCTTGATTAATACAAACCCCTCAGTACTAAAGAAGCAAAATGGCTATTATTGCATAGCGAATATGGACCGGGGATGTCTGGTGTTTTGCCTCTAGATGATTTTTGTATAGAGAAAATCATCATCATCATCATCATCAAAGCCCATTCCCGATATTTTCGGGGTCGGCTACATGGATTTTGATTCTTCAAGCAATGCGGTCTTCCCACATATCTTCGCCTAATCCAAGCTCAATGATATCTTCATTCACCACCTTCATCCAAGTTTTCAACGGTCGTCCCCTCCGTCTACATCCTCTATTAACTTGCCAATCTAGACATTTTCTAATTGGCACCGTGCTTGGTCTCCTCCGCACATGACCAAATCAAGTTAAACGTCTTTATCTAATTTTGTCCTTTATGGGCGGTACACCTGAGTATCTCCTAATTCTTTCATTTCTAATTTTATCCTTACGAGTTTTACTACACATCCATCTTAACATACGCATTTTCGCTACTGCCATCCTATGCGTATGTTGTCCCGTAGTAGTCCAACATTCTGAACCGTATAGCATGGCTGGTCGAACAATTGTTTATAGCATTTTCCTTTTAGCCTTGCAGTTATCCTTCTATTGCATAATACTCCTATCGCATAATACTCCTGATGTCATTCTTCATTTCAACCAACTAGCTTTAATCCTATGGTCTACATCTTTTTCAATAGCCCTATTCTTTTGAATTATAGATCCTAGATATCGAAAAGCCTCACACTCTGGGACCTCTACACCTTCGATTTCAATTGCATTACTTTTCTCTCATGGTTCACAACCAAAATTGCACACTAGATACTCCGTTTTCGAACGGCTAATCCTAAAACCTTTACTCTCTAAAGTCTCCCGCCACCTATCTAATTTTTGACTTAAACCTACACTAGTCTCACCAATTAAGACAATATCATCTGCAAATAACATGCACCAAGGTACATCTTATTGCAGATGTCTCGTCAACTCATCCATGACCAAAGCAAAGAGATATGGACTTAACGCAGACCCTTGATGTAGTCCTGCCGATACTGAAAATTTACTGGACATCCCACCTACTGAGCGAACACTTGTTACAACTCTTTTATACATATCCGTAATGATATCGACATAACATTGAGATACTTTCTTCTTTCAAGCATCCACCAAATTAACTCCCTGAGGACCCTATCATATGCTTTCTCCAGATCAATAAAAACCATATGCAAACTCTTACGTGCCTCTCGATATTTTTCTATAGTTTGCCTAAGCAGGAAGATGGCCTCCATAGTAGATCTACCCGGCATAAATCCAAATTGATTCTCCGAAACTGTGGTTAAACTCCTAAGTCTTCGTTCTAGTTTCATCGTATGACTCATAAGTTTTAACCCTCTATAGTTCGAGCAATTCTGGATATCCCCTTTGTTCTTATAAATTGGTACCACAATGCTATGCCTCTATGAATCTGACATTTTCTAGTTTTCAAAATCCTATTAAAAAGCTTAGTTAGCCATTGAATACCAACTTCTCCCAGACATTTTCATGCTTCAATTGGTATATCATCCGGTCCAATGGCCTTTTTTGTCTTCATTCTTTTTAAAGCTTTTCTTTCTTATGTGGCACTAACTTTGCGATGGAACACGCGATTTCTCCCTTCCTGTGAAGCATACCCCTCCAAGTTTAACTCTTCTACATGTGTTCCATTGAGTAGGTTCCAAAAGTAATCATTCCATCTATCTAAAATAGCTTTATTCTGCATTAAAACTCTTCCATTCTCATGCTTAACACACTTAACATGACTCAAGTCCCTAGTTTTTCGTTCTCTAGCTTTAGCTATCTTGAAAATATCATTCTCCCCTTCATTTGTACTTAGCCTATTATAAAGATCATCATATGCTTTCTTCTTAGCTTCTCTTACTGCTTTACTACTCAACTTCTTAGCTTGCTTATAAAACTCATAAAACTCTGGGCACCTATCTTTTTGCCACTTCTTAAAGCATATTTTTTTCCGCAATGGTTTGTTGCACATCAACATTCCACCACCATGTCTCCTTACCATATAAACCTTCTCTTTTGGCCTCTCCTAACTCTTCCTTCACATATCTTCTTATTCGGTTTGCCAAGTGTTCAAAAAGATCCGCGCTACTAGTCCTATCCTTTGGTTCTAGATTCTCCCAACCCTCTGAAATTGACTGGCCATCCAAAATCTTCTTTCTAAATTTTTGGCACATATCTCCCTGTAAGGTCCGCCACTTAATTCTCGGTCTAACCTGTTCTATAGCAATACGACCCCTACTCTTAAGACAAAAATCGAGAAGTAACAACCTATGTTGGTTTGTCAGACACTCCCCTAGTATAACCTTACAATTTTTCCACATACTTGAATCGTGTCTCCTCACAAGAAAATAATCAATTTGATTTCTATTGCGCCCACTCGCAAAGGTCACCAAGTGATCTTCCTTCTTATAAAAAATATTTACGATCCCAAAATCCTAAGCTAAAGCAAAATCTATAATAGAAATCTCCGTAGTGTTTCGATCCCCAAAGCCTTGACCTTCATGTACCCTCTCATACATACCCAATTCTATCCTTACCGACATTGCCATTCAAATCCCCGCCTAGGAAAACCCTATCGGAAGAGGGAATTCCAAGAACTAACTCCTCTAAAGAGTCCCAAAAATCCTTCTTAATCTCCTCGTCCAAACCCACTTGGGGTGCATACGCACTAATAACATGCACCATCTCTAGTTCTAGAGCTAATTTAATACTTATGATTCTATCCCCAAATTTCCTAACGTCGACTACTATATCCTTAAAAACTTTATCTACCACTATTCCCACCCCATTCCTAGTTCCATCTTTACCAGAATAGAAGAGTTTGAACCCTCCTAAATCTTTAGCCTTGTTCCTCTTCCATTTTGTCTCTTGAAGACAAACTATGTTTACTTTCCTCCTACGCAGGGCATTCACTAATTCTATTGTCTTATCCGTCAAGGTTCCTATGTTCTAAGAGACTAATCTAATCATTCTATGTCTAGCTCTAACCTAGACTAGTTTCTTTACTCGACCCCGTCCAGAATGGTGTGAGAACCCTTGCCTATTTAACACTACAGTCGGGCGCCGCTGCAACGCTCCTTGCTCATTTGTCACCACACCTGAGCATAGGTGCAACGCGTCGCTTATAGTGGGGGACGCCCTATCCTTTTGCATTAATCTTTTTGAACCAAATTCCATGAAAAAGGATGTGATGGGTTTTTTTACGGTTGGCTATCACAAGTCTAACACCAACCCTCATTCTTTATCCGAGCTTGGGATCGGCCGTTGCAACAGGCGGAGTTGTATAGAAAAAATATGTTTATAAAATACATGCTGATTAATTCCGATCAATTTGGATTAATCACATAACACTTTGAACCGATTAAGACCCGGTTAATGATTTAACTACATAAATTCTACTACACGTTTTTACCTATTTGTGAATCAAACATGGGAAGTTATTTTGCAAGGGAAGTTATTTTCCTTCTAATCTCGCCTTTGCAATTATACACAATTTAAGAGAAAAGGCGAACATGTTAGGATTCGTGTGTAAGTATTTCAGGTTATTGCACACGGCTATGAACATAAGTCCCACTTCATTTTTTTTCTTGAAACAAGGATAAGCAAACCTGAGCCTCACAGAGGTGGAGTTGTTTAGCTATATGGAACATGTGATATAAGTCTGGGTTGTTAAGCTGGGGAACTTGTGATGTGTGTTTTATCTCCAATTCTCCATGGCTTCTTTTCTTTAAATCTTCGTCACTTTCCTATTAAACCCCTGGTTTACATCGACATCTAGTAATAAGTGAAATAAACAGAATGACAGTGAAAAACACAATTGCAGTGTATTATTCAAGCTTCAGTTTCATTCAGTTAGAATGTTAATGAACATTTGTATGTTTCAGGTCAACATGAAGTTCTTGCTTCAGGCCCTATTGAGGATTTGATAAATCATCGTGAGCATAGGTAGTTCTCTTTCTCTCTCTGTTTTTTATCTTATTTTTAATTTTTTTTTTCTTTCTATTTTTTGTATTTCCCCCCATCCTCCCCCTTTCTTTTCTCAAGTCTTATCAATGGTTTTCTGTACTAGATTGTTCATGATATTTTTCTAATTCAGGTATCGAATCTCTGGGTCATCTTTGCTTGCAGCTATGGATCAAAGTTCCCAAGTTCCTTATCAAGATGTATTATCTGTCCAGCCTGGTGGTATGGATTCAACGCATGCAGAGGATAAAGAGCAGATGAATTTAACATCTGGAAATGGATATAGGCATAAAACAATTTAGATTCAAACAGTGTACCAAATGAGGATACACTCTCTCGGGTGGAGGATAGAAGTGGAAGGGTTCACCCAACTGTCGACATAGCAGAAATTCTAAGGCGCTGGACACATGCATTACAACGTATTCATAAGCAATCCCTCCATATGGTATGCCGTTTTCTCTTGAACACATCCATCTCCTTCTTTAGGCACTCGGACAACTTTTATGTGAAATGGTTTTGCTCTGGTCATTTAGTTTGAGACAGGTTTGGGTATGATCTACAGTTATCTTTCCACGAAATTCTCCATAAAACGATTAATTGGGTGCAAATTATGAAATTAAAAACAAGTCATTCTCAGTTCCTTATTGGATGGTTTAGGACTATATAAAAACGACACTCTATTTATACCAAAAAAACCACGTCGATACGTATCGTGTCGACACGGATACTCCCGTAGGATACTCTATGCTTAAACCATCATCCTTTTCACATATCTTTAAAAAAGGTTAAAGTTTATACACATGTTATAAGATATTATGGCAAATTAGTAGTACATGAGTAGCCATGTTAACCTGGCTACAACTGAATGAATATGTTTAATAATTCAAAATTTATTGCTAAAAAAGTAAATAATACTTGAATGTACAATGTGTCCCCAACATATCCCGTATTTTGTTTTTTTGGACGACGTGTTTGACACCTTGTATCCATGTCGTTGTTACATAGGTTTAGGGGCATTTTCATAGGAAGACCTTAGTATTGTGATAAGATTTAGGATCATAAGTAAGAAGAAGGTAAGTCTTGTCAATTTGAATCATTCATTCATGTTTAGATTAATCAGGAACTTGGATGGAAACATTTACCAAATAAGAGGAGGATGATTGATAATATTAGATTCTCATTCAGGTTCACTGGAGGTTTAATCACCTGTCATGTGGGGGACAAATTAAGAATCTTTTTGCATCATTAAATTTTTTTCCATGTCAGTCTTTCAACATGGTAAAACCAAGAATCAGGGAACAGAAAGGATTTCTGACTTATCTTAAAAAAAACCGGAAGAAGGATTGCCATTACTAGAATAAGCAGGAGCTACATCCTATAAGTATGCAGATCCATTGTGGTCGACTCGCAAAGCCGTACACTTGAAACTGGATGATAGTTATAAATAGCGTACAGTATGGGCCACTTGTGCTAAAACAGACATAATTTTGTCATCAAAAATTCAATTAAGGTGACTAGGAAGATGTGACACAGTCTCCGTTTATGAGCCCTTTAAAAATTCCAGTCAGTCACGAACTTATTATTTGTGGAATCTTTAGCAATAATTATCTCGTAGTTCGTACTGTCTAATGTGCTCAAAGAGAGTTCTGATGGATGTACTTTGGAGTCAAATATAGGAAGAACGAGTTGTGTATTATTGGAACAGGTATTGTTGTCGTTATTTACAGTAAATTCCACCCTTGAAGAGTAATGAGCACTTAATATATAATGTTTATTGAAAATAATTTTTTTACTGTATTTCTGTCCTAAAAAAGTACAAAAAGACTGTTTTGTATTGAATTTATATATATTTATTTGAAGCTTGAAGGGCAAGTGGGGTTTTAATTGGATCTGAAACCATTTAAAATGCCTTTGGCATGGTTGGAACTTGGATTTGTGATGGTGCTTCTTACTGATGGCTGGAGAAGACAATTTACTTGCTAAGAGTTAAACGTTAAAACTATATTGTCAATTTTATTTTTGTTATATTTTAGTTTTTATAAATATTTTTTGTCGTTGAATATTTTATTGTCACATTGACTGCCCACCCTCCCTCCCAGGCAAAAGAACAATAATAATAACAGGAGAGTGTTCCATAGCATTCTATTACATCTGGAATTTGTACACTTGTCAATAACATCTGTGTTGTATTTCTGCTGTTCTGCAAATTCTGGATACAAATAGGCAGCATGTATAAGGTATGCATTAGTCCGATTTTGATGATAGGTGTCTATCTCCTGCAAAGACCAAACAAACAATTATTGTTGCATCTTCATCAAAAGTAGGTAATTAATTAGTATTTAAGAAATTTAAGCTTGTATGCTGTTTATCAGCTGCAATATCTTGTTTTGCTATAGAATACCTTGTAACTTTATTTTTCTCGTATTATAGCCCAGAAATATGTTATTTATGAGAAATTCCATTATGTAAGCTAATCATCTTCAAAGTCGTGGTAATAATTTGTTCTTGGTGCTAATATTGTAGGCTAAGGCTAATGGGGAGAGGGCCCTGAAATTCTTCAAAGCGCACATGATGGAGGGACAAGTGGCCATGCTGAATCTTTGGCATCAACCCTCACAGAGCATCGACAACACTTAGCTAGCATACAGGTGAAGGATTCTGTTATGGGTCTAGAAATCTCTAACCAAGGTTCCACTAAGTTGGTTGCCATAGGGATTTTTTTTTTTTTGCTTAGGGCTGAATTGTGCCTTTAGAATACACTCCTCTGCTGAGTATACTTTCACCTGGTCTGAATACGACATGTCTATTACTACTTGATGTTGCTAGTTATTTTGAAATTTGAATGTGCTATCTCCAATTTGAGGTATATTTTGTAGAACATTTAAAGGCATGCTCCCTCTATTACCGAGTTGATGATATCTTGAAGACTTCAAGCGTTATGCATATGAAGCAACAACCTTGTCTTCTAATGATATTTTCCATGCTTGAATTGAATCTAAACTCTAGAGTGAGACTTTTTTTTTTTGCTATTTATTTATTAGCATAGAACTTGAGTTGAAGAAGGGACTATGTTCTCATTCCAGGCCTAGCTGAGTTTCTTAAATGGTAGTGTGTTGCATTGAAACACATTCTGACCAATATTTGTATGGTATAGGTGCTCATCAATCAACTCAAGGATGCTGCTCCAGCATTACAAAACTCAATATCGGAGCTTACCGAGGAAGTCCAAAGTATTTCCTCAACACTTCCTCCATTAACCCAACACCACAATAGATCCACCTCACCTTTCCATGCCCAAAGTAGTGGTAGGACAATGGTAAGAGTTCTGATTTTATGATACTTGGTAATATATCACATGGTTTCGTGTTATAGACTTATAGTAGTCTCGAATCTCAATCATCGTAGTAACAAATATACTGAACTAAACAGGAAAGTAGCCTCAGTGACATTTCTGAGGTTTCTTCAAAATTGTCAAATGTCAACCTGCAGAAAGCTTCAGGCAGTTCCCCTGCCTTGAAACTCCCACAGTTATTTAATTTGACTCCAACTTCTTCTGGGAAAAGTTCAAATGCTGCAAAACGGCACACTTTAGCTTCTCAAACTATTCAGCTAGACAACATATCTGAACTGAAACAGCCAGACCAACCTCAGTCTAGCAGTCACAATGATAATCCATCACAAGGTCTAAGCTCTATGTCAAATTCCTCTTGTTACCAAGGTCCTAACTTATTGTTGTTAATAATAAGTCTGAATTTTCACATGTATTATTCTATTTTCTTCAGAGGGCAATAACTTTAACGTTCAGGACTTGAAGCGATCCGTCCGTGAAGCTGCTCTCTCGAGGCAATCTTGTAATCTGGAATCATCACAGGATAATCAGTCCGATGATGGCTCCGAACATTTCTTTGTGCCACTTTCTGTTACTGGCCCAGAAACGAAGTCAGATACAGCTAGGAGTAAACAACACGATCTATCTCCAATAAAAACTAACTTGGTGAAGAACACATCATCCATTGATCATGGCATGGGAAAATATGATGAAAAACCTTGGCCACAGAGAAATTTATATCATGAAATTGGCAATGAATTCAATGGTTTTCCATCAGTCAGTGATTCAAAATATCCTGCCTTTGGTACACATAAATCGATTTATGACATACGGGAAGCTCAGGATCAGGTCTTTTCACCTCCTTTGCTACTGGATACCGAAATGCTAGAGGACCATTATGAAGACTTGCTTGGTATGTTTTAACAAAAGTTTCAAAATATTTTTTTTTGCGCATCATCTTTATCACCCACAAGTTTAGTTCCTATGTCAACCTGGTCTGAATTTAACCATTATGTATTATCTTTTTGGGTTGATTGTTGCCATTGCCCCTTATAAATCTAGACCCATTATAAAGAATGCAATAGGGTTCGTTATAATCGCTTTCCAGTTAGGTTTGATCTGTGCATCTTTCCTGGAGGATGATATCATCTCTGTTGTTCAAGTAACAGTTTGTGATGGTATTGAGTTCTTGTGTGTTTTATTTAGTTATTTTTTGTATGTATTTTTTTTCTCTGCAGCACCACTGTCAGATATTGATGCGGCTCTAATGGAGAACTGAAATTCGAGCTTTGGCTTGACCAAGGAAACCAGAGGTGGCAGTATAGTCAGTCATTCAGTGTTTGAACAATGGATTCATTGCCATCAGTTGCATGTTTGTTATGCATTCATAAGATATTCATATTTCATGGCCATTATTCCCATTGTTCATTGCACAATATTGTTTGTAATGTTGTATCATTTTCTTGTATCTATTTTTGATTTTCTATCTTTGTATGAGCACAACATCGTAAACTTTATGGTTCGGCCTTTATGGTTAACATGTATCATTTTGAGAGGTTTGCGTATAACACAAACTACACTAATGGGATTATTTTATCCAGAGTAAATGTGCTGAATATTCCCATTGCCCCCAGCCTCGTTCCAATATTTTGCAGCCTGCATCCCATCTTGATGCATACTCAATGCACATGGAATTCTTAGCAGTCGACGTAGAGGTTTATCGTCAGACATTCTCATTGCCATTTTGTGGTTGTGTTTTTACGCTCGAATGAATGAACACAAACTTTGACTTAAAACCATTTGAGTTTTGAGGTTGATGTCAAGGAATGTGATTTTTAAAAAAATGTCAAAATTTCATGAAATATTTATTTATTTTTCATTAGTCAATCTCAATTTTCATATATTTTAATTCGTTATAATCTTAATTTAGCATTAAAATTTTGTTATATAAGTGATTCTTATGTAATATGTAGTATGTACGACTTTATAAGTATTTTGAATTTTTTTTGTAGTATATAAGAATTTTTTGTAGAATATAAGAATTTAAAACGAGTCTCTAAAATGAAACCACAATCCTTGGTTGAGATTACCATTAGAGGGAGACACTCTTGCAGATTGACCAAGGTTGAGTGGAGCCCTCATTTGTAAACAAATTCCCTCCCATCAAAATGTTGTAGATAATCAAGGAAGGCGGCGAATACACTACACCATCATTTTCTCTCGTTCACATCACTCTACTCTTTCACACAACTTACTTTTTTCTCACACCACCATATTTACTCACACTATCTATATAAACAAAAATCATCCAATTTTTTTTTCTTTACCATTCAAATCGACAATGATTCCTCTATTTTCCATTCGAAATATCTCTCTACACTCAAATCTCCTTCTTCTCTCTTGAAAACTCTCAAAATCCTTTCAAAGTTGAAACTCTTAAACCCAAACTTAATAAATATGCATAACTTAACATAACAGAGAAACTCAAAACAAAAAAAATGCAAAACAAGGTAACTTTTGACTAATTTAAACCCTTAATTGAGACTGATACTTAGCCTTATCAAAATATAAATATTGTAGTAGTGATCTTAGTTATCTAATAAACACAACTTGAATTACTTGAAAATGTTTTGAAATGAGCAAATTATGATCATGTTATTAAAGTTGCGTAAATCTGTATCACAATAAAAATGAGATAGTGTTTCTGACTTTCGGCTAACTTATGTGCTTGATCGAGATCGATTCTCAAGTTGATCAAAACACAAAAGTTGTAGTACTCTGAGTTATCTAATAAACACAACTTGAATCACTTAAAATATTTTGAAATGAACAAGTTATGATCATTTTACTAAAGTCTCGCAATCTGTCCGAAAAAATTTATGTTTGCCAAGCGCACTGCGGGGTATCTGAGAATTTTTGGGAAGAGAACCATCGATTGAAACATATATTGAGAGCAAAACTAGAAATAGTTTGTGACAAACCCGTGGCTTAAGGTAACTTGCATCACCAAAAGAAGATTCAACTTATACACTACAAGTAAAATTTTGTAGCTCTTTGTCCATTCACATAGATTCCTCTCATTAGCAAGAAGGCTTCACTTAAATGATGATTCTCATCAGTAAGAAGGCTTCATTTAAATCTCATGTAGACTACAAAATTGCAGAAGATCATAAAAATCTTATCGTAATCTACTGGAGCTGGAATGATTTCAATGATTGGTCAATCACAACTGTTTGTTTACTAGACTAATTTTTCTGACTACTAGTTTGCAGCAGACAGAGAAGAAAAAGGATCATGACTCAAACCATTGAATGCTTTGCAAGAACAATGGTAACATGGGTTAATCCAATTCAGCCCCAGCTTGGAAACCCTGGTCAGAACGACAAATGTGAAAGCAGTGTCTCTGAATCAAAACCTACTCGACATGTTGACTAAAAGGGTAGCCTACTGAACTCTGAATCTCTATGGTTCCCTCGAGATTACGGTGTTGCCATGGAACAACACTTGTTTTGCTGAGATGAAAAGGACACAGCTACTCCGTGATTCCATGCACATGCACACAGTCAAGGTAAAGTATTGTGAGCTGAGCGCAGAAACACTTGAGCTCCATAGAACCTCGTTAAAGAAAAAAAATCTACCTATGTTACATAATAGAAAAGTTAGAATAGAATCGAAGTCTCATGTTTCTTATCTCTACAACATTAAGTTTTATAAGCATATATTCAATAACATAATAATATTTCAATGAGTGAGGCTAAAGAGCGAGGAAACGAGCGAGGAGAGGGAGGTGGCGGGGTGAGAGCCGTGACATGCATCCCGCTCGGGATGCATGTCACGGCTCTCACCCCGCCACCTCCCTCCCCTCGCTCGTTTCCTCGACATTTAGAATTCCCCAATACAATTCCTTACAAACACAAACTCTATGTCTCCCCACTTCCCTCAAGGGAGGTTGTCGAAGTGGAGGGATTAGGTTGTACATTTTGACTTAGGAAAGTAAATTGATGTCGATCATTCTATAGAGCCAAACTGTCAGAACCTTGGTCTTATTAGCTATTGCCCTTCCAACACTGGACTCTTCAATTCATGACTATACCTATTCATTTTAGCCATCCATATATTATCTCTGCTGGTAGAATGGTCAAATGTTCTGTCGACAATTTCCATACCATGGTCCATTCTTCAGAACCAGTCACAGCTTTCAGCAAGTCAAATTACAATCACATTACCCTATTCCAACAACTCTTTGCGGGCCATATTAAAGCGATGTAATCAGGTTTAGTGATAATCTTGCTGGGTCATCAAAGTCATGTCCAGGATTGGTGTACACAATCAAAATGGAAAATTGTGTTTTCAAAAGATTTCCTCGATGAGAATTTAATAGCTTAACTTCTACAACATGATTCTCGATATGGACTCTTCATATAATTATGTTAGTCATTGCGTGCAAACGATCTAAAATCATTGAAAACCAGGTGATTACTGTTTGTACTTATGCAATTTTTCTCTTGTAAAAACAAATTCTTACTAGTAGTTATATTCTCTGATGAATAATATTATCATCCAAACTTCGACTCCAGTAATAATTGAGATAATTTGACAAATTCAAGCCAGCAAAGCCACACAGAGTGCTTGCTCCATCACTGTTAAAAAGAATCAAATAAACAAGATTACCAATAAAACAGTTGACCTTTTTATGTGGGTCATTGTTCATAAATTTCCATGACCATTCCAAAAAGCAAGCAATTAATTATGGTAATACAGCATTGTCTTTGCCAAATGATCAATCAAATTTATTAAAGAAACCAAAATTAAGTCTTCCCCTATCCAAATCAATGTTCAAGTGTTTCAATTGGTTAGAGACCTTATAATACTACTAATTATGATTGCGTAGACTTGAAATGGTAATCTCCGATTCATGTGAATTGTGATCAATGGCTATACGGGGTCTGAATTCTCTACTCGATGGAAATTTCTTAATTTAAAAAATGTTAGTAAACCAAGTTTTACAACTAGAGTGACGTAACATGATCTTGAAAGAATGATAATGCTTGATTTTGCTATGAAATATTGTTTGATTCCGTGTCTCCTAATTCTCTTCCTAATCATTTTTATCATATAACTTTGAAATGTAAAACACTCAATAAAAATGTATTCACTAAATTCAAAATATTTAATTATATCATAAGATGGAATCAAATCTAATGGGTTATCTTCTAATGAAAATAGTGATTATGAGTTATGACTAAAGATCAAATAAAATTTATGATAATTTATTAAGACAATTAGGAAATTAGAAAAGTGAGATAAAATAATAAAGAATAAAACAGAGTGTGAGTGAGTGAGAGAGAACATGAGAAAGGCAAAAAGCAAAAGATAAGTAGGGAGAAAGAGAGGTAAGTGTTTTCTTTTCTTTTCTTTTTCAAATCCAAATTTCTTGATTTCCTGTTTTCAGAGATTGTTTTTTTAATAGTTTTTAAGGGTTGTTTTGGTCTCTCTTCATTTTTACTTTCCAAAAGAAAAATAAGAGAGTGAGATAGAAAGAAAGTTGAAATTGGTATCTGAGCAGAAAAAAAAAGAATCAAGAAATTGATTCTTTTTTTTATTTTCTACCAGAAACAACTAAAACAGCAAGAAGAAAGGGAGAGATATCTGTCAGACTCTAATCTTTAATTCAGTATTTGGTTATTGGGTTTCCAAATTGAAGATAAATTTCTCAAAAACCAATCTTTGTTGTACACAGCTCAACTTCTTCTCATCAATCAGGACCTCTGTAAGTATCTCTGCAATTGTTGCTTCCTTTTTAGTTTTTGAAGTCTTGATTGCTCACATGTTTGTGTGTACACTGTGGGGTTGAATTTTTAGTTGTATTTTTACAGTGTTTTTGCTTTGTTTGGTTTCTTTTTTTAGTTGAATTTTAATAAATCAATACCCAGATCTTGACAATCTCTGTTTACTTCAAAGGTGATCTCTTTTTGGAATACCCATTTATTGGGTTTGTAACCATGGAAATGGAAAACTAATGCTGATCTTTGGTTTGAAACGGATTTCTGAATCTGGGGTTTTTTCAATTTTGAGATTGAAGTTGGATTTTGTTGAAAAAAGAGGGGAGGTGGAAAAAATGGTTTTTGTTATAGTTGGTAGATAGAGACACAACTGGGTTTTGTTTGATCTGGAGTTTGTAATATGGGTTTTGTGTAATTGGGATTATTATAAAAGTTGTTTTGGTTTTTCTCATCAGATGAGAAGAATTTCCCCTTTGATTTGACAAAAGAATTGGTAAAGTGGCACCGGGCTTTCAGATGGATGGGTTGAGAAAGCAGCTTTTGAGGTGGATTAAAAGCTCAGTGTATTACTGACAAATGCTTTGAAATGGGTTTTTGCAGTTGGGTTTATCTTGAATGAGAGTGCAAGGTGGATCCTTTCTATGTTGAATCGGTGGGTTTTGCTTTGGAGGGGGGGATCTGTTTGCTAAACAGGTTTTGCCGTTTTGGGGTTGTGGCGTACTAGCTTCTGTTTCATTTCTGCAATTATGATCAAGCAGATACTTGGTAGGCTTCCTCGCAAGCCATCTAAATCTTCTGAGACTCGCGAGTCAGGGGTGAATTCTGTCCCTTCTTCTAATACTTCTACTAGTTCAAGAAGCAATGATCCAGCAAGTAACAGGTTGGGGGTCCCAAGCAATACCACCCTCCCAGGTCATGATTCTGCTTCAAATCCAGCATTTAATAATGGAAACAAACTTCCCCAAGTAGGTAATTTGAAGCTGAATGGGAATTCAACCACTTCTTATGAGGCGTTGCCTTCATTCCGCGATGTTCCTAGCTCGGAGAAGCAGAGTTTATTCGTCAGGAAGTTGAACATGTGTTGTGTTGTATTTGACTTTACTGATCCTACCAAAAACCTCAAGGAAAAGGACATCAAACGACAAACATTACTAGAGCTTGTGGATTATGTTACTTCAGCAAATGGGAAGTTTGCAGAAACTGTCATGCAAGAAATTATAAAGATGGTATCCGTGAATCTGTTTAGAACTTTCACTTCTCCTCCCCGTGATAATAAGGTTTTGGAAGCCTTTGATTTGGAAGAGGAGGAACCTTCAATGGATCCTGCATGGCCCCATTTGCAAATTGTGTACGAGTTCCTTCTCAGGTTTGTTGCATCCCTGAGACAGATGCGAAGTTGGCTAAGAGATACATTGATCACTCATTTGTTCTCAGATTGCTGGATCTTTTCGACTCGGAAGACCCCAGAGAAAGGGAGTACTTGAAAACCATTCTCCATCGCATTTATGGGAAATTTATGGTACATCGTCCATTCATCAGGAAATCTATAAACAATATATTTTATCGTTTTATTTTTGAGACAGAGAAGCATAATGGGATTGCTGAGTTATTGGAGATTTTGGGCAGTATAATAAATGGTTTTGCGCTTCCGCTGAAAGAAGAACACAAACTATTCCTTGTTCGTGCTCTGATTCCTCTTCACAAACCGAAATGCATACCCATGTACCACCAACAGCTGTCTTACTGTATTACACAATTTGTGGAGAAAGACTGCAAACTTGCTGATACTGTTATAAGGGGTTTACTGAAATATTGGCCAGTCACAAATAGTTCAAAGGAGGTCATGTTCTTAGGGGAGCTGGAGGAAGTTTTAGAGGCAACTCAGCCTGCAGAGTTCCAACGTTGTATGGTGCCGTTATTCCGCCAGCTTGCTCGTTGCATGAGTAGTTCACATTTTCAGGTATTAAGCTTTTGAAATTTATATTTATTTTATCTTTGCTGAAAATTCTCTTGTTGCAAGGATTGAAATGTTGGTGCGAGTTGGTAAGTTGTTGCTGAAGTTTCTGTTATATATACAATGATAAACTAAAATAGATACTTTTTGGTGCTTCAACAATAAAAAAACTGTGATGCTTATAGCAATTACACCATGTTTTCAACAAAGGATCCTGCTGTTATTCAGTAAGTTTTGAATGTATCCTAGTGCAGACCTTTCTTAAAGTCCATTAACTTTTTTCAAACCATTATTGGTACCTCGACATTACATAGTCATAATCATCCTTTTTCTGAGAGTTACTTGGGATGTGTGTGTTGGGGAGAAGCCAGAAGGGGATGACGTTTGAGGTATGCAATATTCTGAAAAAATATGATACATTATGCTGCAGATTGTATGTGGCGTTGCAGGTGCACTTGGTGGTTGCTTTGTTATTTATTTATTTATTTATTTTTTCCTGCAATGTAATGGGAATTAGATTTAAAATAAGTGCATTAAACTTGCTAACAATGTGCATTTGTGCGCATCATTGTATTGGAGAAGAACTTCCATTTTCCTTTCTTTTCTCATTTCCTCTCCCTTTTTGGTGCAATTTGATCTCATCCAACTACACCTCGTTATCTACAACCTGATCTCCCATAGCGATCTTCTGTGATTATGACCTTAACTTGAAAATAAAATTCAAAATGACACCTTCTAGGTGAAGGCCTTTCAGATGCTCAAGGGCATTAACATGAGCAGATGTTCCGACACAGCCACCTGAATGAACTCTCTACTTGGTAATTGTACATCCAAATTCCAACCACTGGGAGTTGCAAATAATTTTTTTTTTTTTGCATTTTTCAGATTTGGCATTAATCTGGTGAGAGTGAATGCAACATTTGAGCCATAGTTGACGGTCCATAGGGAGTCTAACTTGTGAAGTCATATCTTTTAAAATGACATATATCAGATTTTTTTTATCCATTCACACTGATTCTTTTTATGCTCCGTGGTTTTCTTAAAGTTATTAGATGAGTTGACCTAATTACATTGAAATTTTAGTTATAAATGGGAACCTTTTAAAATTGCACGGATTAGCTCATCTTCAACGAGAGAAAGAAATTGCAAATATTAAATAACATACCTACTCTTGTACCATCAACATTGCCTTCAAATCCCTCCTTTTTTGACTTAATCACCCTCCATGGAGGTGTGAGGAATTTTAGTTCAGATTTGTAAGGTGTTATTGATGGGGTTTCAAATGGAAGACTTGTAGTTATCATTACCCACAAGTCTTACCGACCGAGTGGAAAAGGCCTTGGTGTTAGTAGAGTGTGGATCTACACTTAAAGAATCTTCACTTGTAGGGCTTTGTAAGCGAGGGAGAAGACTCTAGGGTGAGAAATGGTAATTGTTTAGTGAAATCACAAATCTCACACAATATAAGGTTCATTAAAAAAAACCCTATTTACACAAATAAATTAAAGAAATACATCTCTTACTCAATCTCAGTTCACCCTTATGTAGTAAATGCGGATAACAGATCCTTTGCGGTCCAGAACTGATTTAAGATTAAACAAATTAATTGGTTTACTTTTTCAAAGTATGCATTTTTATACTCTCACTAATGTAAATGATAATAAATATCATATCTTGACAATAAAGATTAATAAGACAAGTATTATAGAACAACGAAAGTCATTATAGAGCAAATTATGTAATCATGTCTAAAACATCATACATTATAGAGCAACAACTACCACCCAACAGAACAATCTCGATTTCTCATTGATTTTTTGGCGACCCACCGATTTCTTACCGATTAATCGGTGACCGCTCCCAACTACTAAATACGTGGTTCGGATCAGTCTACCTCCGATTTACACTAAATCACCGATTAATCACTACATAATAATCCAAGTTCACCCTAAAACCCTGACCATTGCATTGACATGGTCCTTTATTTACAAAGAAAAGAAACTCTTTGAATAGGAAACCATAATTCTAGTTGACAATAGAAACTGTTATTATTCTAAACATATTCTAGAAATACTGTCATAGTTGGATACAAATCCTAGTGCACAATACCCATCAATTAGACACCTTTCTAGCATATACGACCTCCTTTTTCTCGGGGTTCAAGGTGTCACAGTTTGATTCCCTCGCTCCATCACTTTGGTTTGTTTCCCCTTGCTTGATCCCAGAGAATCCATGTGATTAATAAACTTGCTAGAGTTGCAATATAAAATATGAATTCAACATAAATAAGCCAATAATGCAAGAGCTTTGCAAAGTGATGCATGTGAACTCAATGAATTTTTGGAAAAAATAAATTGGTGTACAAAATACTAATTGGAGCTTGTAGCTGCATACTTTAATGATTTGGTAAAATAATTAATTGGAAAATTTTCTTTTAGAGTAGGTCAACAATGAGTGCGTGAGCAGCATGACGGGAACAAAAGATTCCATCTTTATGATTTTATTTTAATTTTTCCCAGTTATAAGAGTGCACTTCCATCTATAGGAGGAACGCAAATCCTCCTCAGATTTAAAATCATGCATCAAACGCTATGACGCCCACCATTAAATGTATCCAAAATTTAAATCCACCCTGTTTACTAATTATTGTAAAGGGGGGTTGGGCTTGGAGTCCCTCAAATTCATAATTGACCCTTTCATAATTTCATGTTTGAGTTCCTAGCAAACTAAAAAAAATGTTCTTTTAACTCGTTTGAGCTGAAAATTTTAGGAAAATTATAGATTAGATGAGTATGGACATCGATTCGGGATACGAAAATATGATACATAATCTTAAAAAATTCAAGTCATGGACATGAGTACGCTATGTTATCTAATATCTATAACTCGAAAACATCGCAAATAAAAGCTAGATCAGATATATGTTCTGTTGTAGTTTTATCTTTATTTTTTATTGAAAAGTAAGAATAAATGAAAAAAAATGGTTAATATTTTAGATCCATTGGAAATCTTATATTATATTGTTCCTTGTTCTGGTTGACTTTCTTTCACTGTGATTCCTCTTTTGATGCCTGTTTCACTGTTTTTATTAAACTCTTCCAAGCTAGTTATACACATGTAACCTTACAATTCTACATTTTTGGGGCCATTCTAAGATAAGATCCTCAATTTTTATAACATGTGTCAAAATCCAGAAACTCTGGTTTATATGTGCATACACAGTACACTTAACCAATCCCATTGTTGACTTTTGTATGTCTTTTACAGGAATATGTAATCCACTTTCTTTCTATACCACAATAGGTGTTGTGGCCAAAAGTTTTCGACAATGGTGTTAGTAATTTTTTCTCTCCTCAATTTTGAGAAGATTGTACATCTCTGTTTAGATTGAGGAGTACGGCTCCAGTTAGGTTGTGCACCTTTTGGTCATCATGCTTTCGGATGCTCATGAGTGGCACCAAAAGTTGAACAAGCCCGAGACTTATTTTTGGTTACTGTACCTTAGAGGCATCCTATATAGTTGGTTGGCATATGTTCAGATTATTAGTGTATTGATATTAATTTACATTAAGAGTGGTGACTGTATAATGATACTAGAGAAGGATTGAGTGTACAGTTAGAACGTTGGATTGGCTACTAGAGAAGGAAAGTGGCTCAAGGTTCAGTATGACTTGGGTGGATTGTAGGTATATCCCATTCGACTTGTGTGTGTTGAACTAGAAGCCTATGTCAATACCAAAAGCAGATGACTAGTTTAGTCCTGGATCCACTTTCCCCATTTTTCTTTTGCTTTTATTTTAGGATGTTGGACTTAGAGTTTCTTGCACTTTATATTCACTTGTTACTGATGCACAGGCTATAAATTGCTACACAGTTTTACCAAAATAGGATTTGAAGATCCACATAGATTTTGAAGTAAACTTGCAAATGCACGTTTCCCCGTGTTAACTTTCTTGAAATGTAGCCCACACATTGTTTCCTGAATTGTACACTTCTGTTGCAGGTAGCAGAAAGGGCTTTATTCTTATGGAACAATGATCATATTGAGAACTTGATCAAGCAGAACCGCAGAGTCGTGTTACCTATTATCTTTCCCGCCTTGGAAAAAAATTCTAGGAACCATTGGAATCAGGCAGTCCAAAGCCTGACACTCAATGTTCGAAAAATCTTCTCTGATCTCGATCCTGAGTTGTTTGAGGAGTGCTTACTCAAGTATCAGGAAGGTGAAGCACAAGCAAAGGATGTTCAAGCTAAGCGGGAAGCCACATGGAAGCGCTTGGAAAAGGTTGCTGCATCAAAAGCTGCAACTAACGAGGCAGTGCTAGTTCCCGGTGTGATAGCAATTCAGAAATCAGGCTAGAACAGAGATATCTGTTGGTAATTGCAGTGCTCTCAATTTTGTGATAGATGTGAGAGATAAATAAGTAACATGTTTTAATAGGTGGGATGCTCATGGATTGTTATTGATTATCTTAGCGTTCAATCCTATTACATCTGATCGTTTTGGATTGTCAGGTTTCAAGGGTCATGAACATTACTGTATAGGGAACACATTGACCGAACTTTTGGTGTTATACAAAGTTTGTATATAGGGAGAACAAAGTCAATGTTGTTTTACAAGCTACTGCTTCAACTCAGAAAGCGACAATCATTAGTTGTTGTCATCATCATATAGTTGTTTTTCGTATGGGGCTTCTAGACACAGGTATTATCTACTCAATCACTACATTCTAATTTGGTTTATAAATTGGTTGTCCATTCTTCATTGAAGTACCCACTGTTCATTTACTTCTATGATTATCATACCATGCCTTGAATTTATGTTATACATGATAGCTCTCATGCTTAGGGCAACCTATAAGTTAACAAGTTTTATGAAGGAAATGGCAGAAAATAGTACTGAAGTTTCAGTTTGTGAGGTCATTGTCTCAACAGTAGGGATAGTCTGGATCTTCTGCCTAGAGGAATGTGCATGGAATTTGTCGTTGCGGGGTTTGGATTGGAAGCAAGTTTGATAGGATAGGATGCCATCTTGTTGATCCCACATAATCCCTCTGCGTCGTTAATCTGCATCCTGATATACCCATCCTCCCCCCAGTCGGATCCCCATGAATTCTTCACAATCCAATACTTGAGCCCTTCATTTGTCTGGCCATACCCAACAATTGCAACCCCATGGTCCAGGTCTGTTCCACAGGTTCCAGTGAATACTCCCTGCATATGAAACCCAGTTTCTTTAATCCGTCAGTATAAACTGAAGTGTATTATTTCAACTTTAATCCCGTTAGTTACTAAAATTCAACTAAGTAATGTTGGAAAGCATTACACTAGAGGAATTCTTACTTTCCAGTAGAACTGAAAATAAACCCCCCCAGCATCTACCGCCACTGAAACTGGCTGATGCGCAACGGCCTTCATCAGGGCCTCATGACTGTTGGTTGGAACATCCTGATAACCATCTATGCCAACCTTGGTTGAACTCTGAAAAATGCAATTTGTATTCAGACTCAATTACCTACAACTCATTTTTTGAATCAGAAGTTTTAGGTATGCAGAACAGGCCAAACAATTTGGTTAGAATACCTTTATGAAGTTACATTGGTTGTCATTAGCATTGTATGGGTAGTCAAGCTCGCTGCTAATTCCATCATTGTCGACAATGAATTGGAAAGCGTAGTCCATGAGGCCACCATTACAACCTTCATTTATTTTCTTGTCGCAATCAACCAGCTCTTGCTCAGACAAAGAAACCAGCTTTCCTGACTTGATTTGGTTGATCCCCTCCACTGCTGCAACAGTTGAGAATGCCCAACAACTCCCTGCACGAGTTCCTCGACATGTCATTTGCCAGTAGAGTACTGAAAATGCTTTTAGTTCGTTATTACAAATGAAACTAACAGTAGAAATTATGCCTTGAACTTACCGCACTGCCCTTGATCTTTAGCACCAGTTACAGCTCCTTTCTTCCTCCAGTCAACTGAGCTTGGCAATGACCCAGTAACATTCTCATACATGAAACCTTGTACTGCTGCCCTCCTTGCATGAAAACTTAGTGATGTCGTGTAAATCGCCCTAAACTCCTCATTACTCATATCGGCGAACTTGTTCAGTCCTAGAGTATATGACACGTTTGGCCTTCGGTTACTTGCATGTATGAAGTGAACATTTTCCTTAAATGTCTGATATCTCTTCAACAATGAGTTTTGTGTACACCATGGATGGAACGCCATTTCCTATACAGAGCAATTATATTGCTCTCAAACCTGACATCAGTGTCTGTCACCTCCATGACCATGCCACGATGAGGTGTGAAGGAGGCAAGGGAAAGAGAAAGAAGCCATGAAATGGCAAATAACATGAACTGCACCATGGCCATTTGTGAATGGGGTGGTGAAGTTGAGATGCTGGCATGAAGGTGAGTCTGTCTTTATAGTTGGGGAGTTGCTTGAGTTAGGAGGTTGTATCAGGAAAGCAAAAACAAAGATCACTTAGAAGGCTGGTTTAAGGGAGGGTTTGCTTTCTTTCACCTCGTTAGTTGAAACCCAATTCCAATCTGCTTGTGCACTGTTAGTTTAATGTGATTACGATATTCAGGATTGAACTGCAAGTTCTTTTTGCCCACCAACTATGTTTAACTATTTGGAAATGGAACATTGTCAGATGCGAAACGGTAGTCCATTGTGTTGCAGCCACTATAATTCATTCACGTTACCATATTCTCCGTAATTTGAACAAATTCATTGCATTATGGATAATGTCTCGCCTGCATAATTTGGTGAATTGATTGATTATAATGAAACTATCTAGTCGAAGAACCATAATTCAAGTTTAGTTGCTAGTATATAGGGACTTGTAACTTGTGCGACTGCTAAACCGATAAAACCAACAACTATATATACAACAATGTACCAATGGAGCTGATTAAGGCAATCTTAACATAGAGTTCTACATTTGCCTTCTCTGCTCTTCCATCATTTTGATTTGTACCCATGACTTTCTTTACTTCCTGGTTTGGCTTGCCACTCCCACAGCATCATTGGATGTCCAGTTCCATTTTGGTGAGATCCATGCCCTTCATCTTTGATCAATGTATTATGAGCAGAGTTGTGAAAATATATATCGTATATATGTAATGTTGTCCCCAGTCGCTTGGTAGAACAAATACTATCAACTACCAAGTGTAGTTAATGTTATTCTCCATTCCCATATATGCCAACTGGAATGGTGATTCATTTTAAAATTATCTGGAGTTTCAGTGTGCATGCCAAATGTTTAACTAATAGGTGTGAGATTGATTCGATGTCTATTATCAGTCTGTCTTAATTGTAAAGTTCTAGCTGTTAATGTTATTGATTTTGACTTGAGAATCCAATGTTTTCACAATTTGGAATCCTTATTCGGACACAATCTACATTAGTTTATTCGTATATTGGATTTGGGGGTTTATTCCATTGAGAGTCTCATCAATACAACTTGCATTATACAAGATGACACACACATACGCTCCTATAGTAAGATTCGTTGCCGGTCGATAGTGATGGTCCAGGAGATAGTTCAGGTTCATTCAAGATGTTTGTAGATATCTTTTTAGATCAAACAAGATGAAGTACAAGGATATATACATTTGAGGTCATGCATATAAGAGAGTAGACTTTCAGGATTTCTCTCCCTTGCAAGAAAATGAAGGTTCAAATTAGCTCCAGAGAGTCAATCAAACCATCCTCTGCAACTCCTCCTCACCTTAAAACTTTCAATTTATGTTTCTTTGATCAAATTTCTCCTCCAATTTACATTCCCATCCTTCTTTTCTATGCCAACAACAGTGAAAACAGCACCCTAAGCTCAAATATACATTGTCGCTTAAAGACATCTTTGTCAGAAACGTTAACTACCTTTTACCCAGTAGCAGGGAGGATCAGTATTGGTAGTACCTCCATTGACTGTAACGATGAAGGTGTGGACTATTTGGAAGCTCAGGTTGTTAACAGTAAACTATCAGAAGTGATGATGCAACCAAATGTTGATGTACTAAAATTGCTTTTGCCATGCAATGAACCCCATTTCGATGAGACTGAAACTGGGCATGGACCTGAGTTTGGATCGAAAGTGCTCTTAGCCATCCAAGTCAATGTATTTGACTGTGGGGGGATAGTGATCAGTGTGTGTTTGTCACATAAAATTTCTGATACTTATTCACTAAGCAAGTTTATTGATTGTTGGGCAGCTAAGGCCCGCAACTCAAATGAAATAATTCATCCCATCCATGACTTATCGTCCATCTTCCCTCAGAGAGGTTTACTTGGGCATGTTCCATCTTCAGTTATCCACAGAGGTACAGGTAAAATTGTAACGAAAAGGTTCATCGTTGATTCCTCAAAGATAGCCTCCCTAAGAGCAAAAGTCACTAATAATTCATTTGTACTTACGTACGCCACACGTGTTGAAGTGGTGTCTGCCTTGATGTGGAAGCGTTTCATGGAATTGGCTCAAAAGAAAGGAGGACTGATGAAGGAACATATGGCGATACACATGGTGAACTTTAGAGGGAGACTAGATCCTCCTCTGAATGCACATGAAAACACCTTAGGAAATGTAATAGCTTCGACCTTCACTGCAAGTGAAGAATTGAAAAGCAAGAAAGAGCTTCACATACTAGTTAGTAAGCTCAGAGATGCTATACGAAAAATAGATGGTGAGTACTTGAGAAGAATCCTATGCGGTGATGAATACGTGAAAACATTCTTGGATAGAGTAAAAGGAGTTCGCAAAGGTGAGATGGGGATGGTGATATTAACTAGTTGGTGTAGATTTGCTTGGTATGAAGCTGACTTTGGTTTTGGGAAGCCGATTTGGGTAAGTACTACTGGTTTACCTTGTAAGGATACTGTTATATTGATGGATACAAGATCAGGAGATGGCATTGAAGCATGGGTGAACATGTTGGAAGAAGACATGGCTGTGTTTGAACAAGAAGAAGAGTTCCTTGATTTTATTTCCATGAATGCCTATTGAAAAGTTGTGTTATAGTTTGTGTTTCGAGAAGCAGTGTTTGTTAGTTTTATCAATTATATTTTCATTGCAATGTAAGATTTTTCCACTAAGGGTGCGTTTGGTTGCATGGAATCCTATGCCATAAGAATCCATGAGGGGACCACTACATTTTAGGCTAAATTGATATATCACTCCACATTTACCATTTGACCACCATTTGATTTTGTGATAAATGGTGGAAATGAAAGTCCCATGAACATAGAAGTTTCACTCCTTGGCCTACCCAAGGCATGTGATTCTCATGTTCATAGGACTTTCATTCCTACCATTGATCACAAAACCAAATGGTGGATGTGGAGTGATATATCAATTTAGCTTAAAATGTAAGGGTCCCCTCATGAATTCCCATGGCATAGGATTCCATGCAACCAAACACACCCTAAGTTACGTACTTGCTAGCTACTTACCTAGTTTGAACATTTGATATGAGAAGTCGATCTTTGTGAATTTAACAAAACTTGAATGGGGTGGTGAAGTTGAGATTGTGGCATGAAGGTGAGTCTCTTTATAGTTGGGGAGTTGCTTGAGTTAGCAAGTTGTGTCAGGAAAGCAAAAGCAAAGATCACTTAGAAGGCTGGTTTAAGGGAGGGTTTGCTTTCTTTTATCTCTTTAGTTGAAACCCAATTCCAATCTGCTTGTGGACTGTGCTTGTGGACTGTTAGTTTGATGCGATTGCGATTTTCCGGATTGAATTTTAAGTTCTTTTTGCCTGCCAAATATGTTTAACTATTTGGAAATGGAACATTGTCAGATGTTGGGCTGAATATGTTCAATTGGCTGGGTTAATGGGTTCCAAAATAGTGATGAAGTTTTGGTTTGATGATTCTAATTTCTGCCCATCGTATCATAGGCTCATCGTAGTCCAACATGTTGCAGCCATTATAGTTCATTCGCGCACCACAAATTCCAAGTGGCTTTTTCAAGTTGATAGCATACTACACAAGGTGCTAAGAAATTGCTTCACATAATTGCTGCTATCTTATCTTTACAGGCGCGAAACTAGGACTTTTACCATATTTTCCATAATTTGAACAAATTCATTGCATTATGGATGTCTCATGTGCATAATTTCGTGAATTGATTGATTATAGTGAAACTATCAAGTCCAAGAACCATAATTCAAGTCTAGTTGTGCACTTGTAACTTATGCGACTGCTAAACCGATATAACCAACAACTATAAGGCAATTCTCTTTAGGACTTCAAGAAATGGAGTTCTAAGCCACTACAAAAAACACAAAATTAGCAACGGCAATTAGCGACGGTTTTTTACAACCGTCGCTATTTAAACGGTTAGCGACGGCATAAAACCGTCACTAAAATTTCTGCTACGGTTTTAGATATATAAATTAATAAAACCGTCGCTGACCTTTTTGCGACAGGTTAAAACCGTCGCTAATACAAACCTTGGCGACGGTTTTTTCGCCGTAGCTAATGTTTGAAAATTTTTTTGCTAGCTACGGTCGAAAACCGTCGCTAACTTGATTTTTTTTAAAAAAAAATATAGCAAACACATTAGCGACGGCCTTCCAGCCGTAGCTAATTTTTCTGTGATTTTTTTAAAAAAAATATGAAAAACACCTTAGCGAAGGCTCCAAAACCGTAGCTAATTTGAATATTAAAAAAAATTTTGCAAAAGAATTTAGCGACGGTTTTGGGACCGTAGCTAAAGTGACCTTTTTTTTTAAAAAATAACAAACACATTAGGGACGGCCTTTCAGCCGTAGCTAACATTTCTGTGATTTTTAAAAAAAAAATCTATGAAAACACCTTAGCGACGGCTCCTAGACCGTAGCAAATGTGAATTTTATTATTTTGCGATTTTTTTAAAAAAATATATGAAAACACCTTAGCGACGGCTTCTAGCCCGTAGCAAATGTGATTTTTTTTTTAAAAAAATTTGCAAAAGAGTTTAGCGACGGTTTTGTGACCGTAAATTTTTAGGTAAGATCCTTCTTCTTATTTAGATGTCCTCGATCTTGTTATTCTTTTTCTTCAAAACTGTGTAAATTTTTTCCCTCTTTTTTTAGCAAAGCAAAACATTAAAACCCACAAAGAATCCACAGTTTTCAACAACCCCATGAGGCCATTCTTGAAGGAATTTTAGGGTTTTCAAATGACATTCACTGATCAGGGGTTGGTCGGCTCCTGTTCTTTCCTCTTCGCGAGGTTTTGTCCCCAAATCAGTTTTATTTCTTCATTTACGTGTTGATTCAATTGTGTTTTGTTTTATAATAAATTGGATCTGAATTTTTATTTTCATTGTGTGTTTGACATCCTTATAGTGTGCTATTTGTTTGTTCATGGTGGGATTGTTCTATATGCCACTTATCTAGGTGGAAACAAGCAGATGATGGGTCTAATGTACTTACTAGTAAGAGATGTGGGGTAGCTGCTAAGACAATGTGGCATTTCCCACTTATTCCAAGGTTACAGAGGCTATTTATGTCATCTAAGACAACATCAAGCATGCGTTGGCATGCAGACTCACGAGCACGGGATGATATCCTACGACATCTTGCTGATTCTATGGCTTGGCGACATCTCGATAATCAATTTCCAGACTTTGCTGTTGATGGTCGAAATGGTTAGGATTGGCAAGTGATGGCTTTAACCCATTTTGAACTCTTAGTATTGCACACAGCACGTGGTCAGTTGTCTTAATTCCATATAATTTTAAAAACAAAATCAATTAGCGACGGTATTTTGCCGTCGCTAATAAAAAAATATTAAATTTTTTTAAAAAAAAAATCTGTTAGCTACGGGTAGTTTACAGTTTAGCGACGGTTTTATGCCGTGGCTAATTAGCTACGGCTATTGTACCGTCGCTGAATCAAATAGCGACCAGAAATGTAGCCACGGGATAGCGACGGTTGGTGTGCCGTCGCTGAATCCTTTTAGCGACGGTTTTGGCTCATTCAGCGACGGTTTTTAGCCGTCGCTGATTTCCATTTTTTTGTAGTGAAGGTTTCCTCCTCTGCTCTTCCATCTTTTTGATATTTACCTATGGCTTTCTTTATTTCCCAGTTTGGCTTTCAAGTGACAATGAAAGCCTTCTTTCAACCTTACCACTCCCGCAGCATCATTGGATGTCCAACTCCATTTTGGGAAGATCCATGCCCTGCCTGCAGTTGCAACACTCAACTTGAACCATCGGTTCATCTTTGATCACAGTACTATGAGCAGAGTTGTGGAAAGACATATCATATGTTGGCTCTAGTTGCTTGGTAGAACATACATTTAACTGGAATGGTGATTCATTTTAAAATTATCTGGGGTCTCAGTGTACATGCCAAATGTTTAGCTAATAGGTGTGATATTGATTCATGTCTATGTCTTAATTGTAAAGTTCTAGCTGTTAATGTTCTTGATTTTGACTTGAGAATCTAATGTTTTCAAAATTTGGAATCCTTATTCGGACACTATCGACATTAGTTTATTCGTATATTGGAGGGTTTATTCCATTGAGATTCTCACAATACAAGATGACACACACATACGTTCAGCTCTGTTCAGTACCAGCCTAAATAGTTGTATCTTCTATCTGTTTTTCAGTATTGATCCAAAACAATCCATTCAGTCCTATAGTAAGATTCGTCGCGGGTCATTGGTGATGGTCCAGGAGACAGTTCAGGTTCATTCAAGATGAAGTACGAGGATATATAAGAAAGTAGACTTTCAGGATTTCTTTTCCCTTACCAAGAAAATGAAGGTTCAAATTAGCTCCATAGAGTCAATCAAACCATCCTCTCCAACTCCTCCTCACCTTAAAACTTTCAATTTATGTTTCTTCGATCAAATTTCTCCTCCAATTTACATTCCCATCCTTCTTTTCTATGCCAACAACAGTGAAAACAGCACCCTAAGCTCAAATATACATTGTCGCTTAAAGACATCTTTGTCAGAAACGTTAACTACCTTCTACCCAGTAGCAGGGAGGATCAGTATTGGTAGTACCTCCATTGACTGTAACGATGAAGGTGTGGACTATTTGGAAGCTCGGGTTATTAGCAGTCAACTATCAGAAGTGATGATGCAACCAAATGTTAATGTACTAAAATTGCTTTTGCCATGCAATGAATCCCATTTCGATGAGACTGAAACTGGGCATGGACATGAGTTTGGATCGAAAGTGCTCTTAGCCATCCAAGTCAATGTATTTGACTGTGGGGGGATAGTGATCAGTGTGTGTTTGTCACATAAAATTTCTGATGCTTATTCACTAAGCAAGTTTATTGATTGTTGGGCAGCTAAGGCCAGCAACTCGATTGAAGTAATTCATCCCATTCATGACTTATCGTCCATCTTCCCTCAGAGAGGTTTACTTGGGCACATTCCATCTTCAGTTATTCACAGAGGTACAGGTAACCTTGTAACGAAAAGGTTCATCTTTGATTCCTCAAAGATAGCCTCCCTAAGAGCAAAAGTCACTAATAATTCATCTGTACTTGCATATGCCACACGTGTTGAAGTGGTGTCTGCCTTGATATGGAAGCGTTTCATAGAATTGGCTCGAACGAAAGGAGGACTCATGAAGGAGCATGTGGCGATACACGTTGTGAACTTTAGAGGGAGACTAGATCCTCCTCTGAATGCTCATGAAAACACCTTAGGAAACGTAATAGTTTCGACCTTCACTGCAAGTGAAGAACTGAAAAGCAAGAAAGAGCTTCACATACTTGTTAGAAAGCTCAGAGATGCTATACGAAAAATAGATGGTGAGTATTTGAGAAGAATCCTATGCGGTGATGAATACGTGAAAACATTCTTGGATAGAGGAAAAAGAGTTCAGAAAGGTGAGATAGGGATGGTGAGATTAACTAGTTGGTGTAGATTTGCTTGGTATGAAGCTGACTTTGGTTTTGGGAAGCCGATTTGGGCAAGTACTACAGGTTTACCTTGTAAGGATACTGTTATATTGATGGATACAAGTTCAGGAGATGGCATTGAAGCATGGGTGAACATGTTGGAAGAAGACATGGCTGTGTTTGAACAAGATGAAGAATTCCTTTAACTTATTTCCATGAATGCCTATTGAATAGTTGTGTTAGTTTGTGTTTTGAGAAGAGGTGTTTGTTAGTTTTATCAATTATATTTACTTTGCAATGAAAGATTTCCACCAAGTTATCTACTAGCTAAGCTACTTTACCTAGTTTGTACATTTCACTGAGCTAGCTAGATTTCTACTACTGCTTCAAAATTGTGTGTTTAAACTCATGAGTAAGGCAAGCTTCAACTTTCTTGTCCATGTGCAAATAATTGGTAGGGTTGACTACCAAAATTCAAATTGAACATACTACTTTGTCTTCTATAAGCCTGCAAACCATGACTTCCTCCATTATTTTTTTCAATAAATAGTGCATAATAATTGTGGCTAATCATACTATATATCAAGTTGAGAAAAAAAAAACACAAGCTAATTGCATTGATTGTGGGTCTTATTCAATATGGGACTGCTACTCTGCTAGACTAATAGCACACCAACATCAACTATATGTACAACATGGCAATCTAGCTGATTAAGGTAATTCTATAGCACATCAAGAAAATGGAGTTCTATAGTTGCCTTATGTACTCTTCCATCCTATTGTTCTGTACTCATGGCTTTCTTTTCTTTGTTGTTTGGCTTTCGAGTGACAAAAGAAAACCATCATCCAACCTTATGACTCCAGCAGGATCATCAGAAATCATATCCCAACATGCTCTACCAGCTGCAGTTGTAATGCTCAGCTTGGACCACCAGTTCATGTTTGAGTAGTTCAGTATACTGATCATGTTGAGTGTTGTGCTACTGATTTTACTCTGAAGAACACATGATTTCAATGTACGCACTCGGATGTAATCTTGGTTGTGCAGCTGTTTAATATATTTAGTCAAAATTGTTGGAAAACTTGATGTCACTTGAACAACCTTTCTTCTTCAACCAAAACCATAACAAGTTATACAAAATCGCTTTTTACATATTGTGAAGGATATATCAACAGTTTATCAAAACAAAAGTAAAGCCATATAGACAAGTTATACAAAATGCTAGACCTTGCACCGATGAATGTGATGCAACATCTAATTACCAAAACACAATTTTAATAACTGATAATACTCTTATAAATTAGTGAAACTAATGTTTTCCTTTGTAATAGCCATCAGCAGCAATTGGTAAAAGAATTCTTTACTCTATTTTAAATTATTTTCGCCACTAATTTTTGCCTGTCGATAAAATTTTCATAAAAATTAGGTATTCAGACTCCTGATTAGAGGGAAAACCTTCAACTTTTGGTCTCCATGTACAAAGAACTTATAGAAGAATTTTGAATACACCATTTTTCTTTCAGTGGCTTAAGAACCAGGATTTTTTTTTCCCAAGTGCCATTTAGGATAAATAATTTATTAAGAATATTTTTCTGTATGGGCAATTTGTCACATGCTGAATGTGATGGACTGTAGTTGTATTGGTGGTGGGACTTGTTCAATATGGGACTGCTAGGCCAATAGTACAACATCAACTATATATACAAGTATACAACAACATAGCAATCTAGCTGATTTAAGGCCAATTCTATAGCACCTCAAGACATGGAGTTCTATAGTTGTCTTCTCTACTCTTCCATCCTTTGGTTCTGTACTCATGGCTTTCTTTTCTTTGTTATTTGGCTTTCAAGTGACAGAAGAAAACCTTGTTTCAATCTTACCACTTCCACAGAATCATTAGAAATTCAATCCCAATTTGATGATCAGATGCATCTTCAACAAGCAGTTGTAATGCTCAACTTGAACCATCATCAGTTTATCTTTGATCAAAGAAATTCAAGCAGAGAAGATTGATCTTTGAGTAGTTCAATATACTCAATTATGTATGTTGGGTGTTGTGTTATTGATTTTACTCAGAAGAACACAACTGCATGCATGATCAATTGCCAATTTTTAATATGGCGACGGAAGCATGCCCAGTTCTAAACTAAAATGTGGTCCGTCTCCGTTATCATATATTTCAGCTGGAAGAGTACTGTTTCATTTACATTATTTGGAATCTCAATATACATGCCTTAATTAATTTTAATTGTATTTTGTTTGTGGGACTGTTATATCAATTTCAAGGTCTGGAGTTCTATATCTCAATTTCAATCAGTTTCTAAAGAAAGTTAAAAGGAGTTTATTTTAAACTTTCCGCAGATATGGCTTCATGTTTTTTCTTATTTTTACTGCATTTTGGTGTTTTTTTTTTTTTTGATAAAGCGCCATGGCATATATTAGAAATCAAATTTACAACACATAGAAGCAGTGATTTTTGCAAGCTCGAACGTGCGCTATTCACGCCTAATAATAATATAATAGATAAAACTAACAAACACCACTTCTCAAAACAAGAAATAGCACTACTATTCAATAGGCATCCATGGAAATAAATTCAAGGAACTCTTCATCTTGTTCTAAAACACTGCCATGTCTTCTTCCAACATGTTCACCCATGCTTCAATGCCATCTCCTGATCTTGTATCCATCAATATAACAGTATCCTTACAAGGTAAACCAGTAGTACTTGCCTAAATCGGCTTCCCAAAACCCAAGTAAATCTCTCTCAGGGAAGATGCACGATAAGTCACGGATGGGATGAATTACTTCATTCGAGTTGTGGGCCTTAGCTGCCCAACAATCAATAAACTTGCTTAGTGAATAAGTATCAGAAATTTTATGTGACAAACACACACTGATCACCATCCCCCCACAGTCAAATACATTGACTTGGATGGCTAAGAGCACTTTCGATCCAAACTCAGGTCCATGCCCAGTTTCAGTTTCATCGAAATGGGGTTCATTGCATGGCAAAAGCAATTTTAGTACATCAACATTTGGTTGCATCATCACTTCTGATAGTTGACTGTTAATAACCCGAGCTTCCAAATAGTCCACACCTTCATCATTACAGTCAATGGAGGTACTACCAATACTGATCCTCCCTACTACTGGGTAGAAGGTAGTTAACGTTTCTGACAAAGATGTCCTTAATCGACAATGTATATTTGAGCTTAGGGTGCTGTTTTCACCGTCCTTGGCATAGAAAAGAAGGATGGGAATGTAAATTGGAAGAGAAATGTAACACCTATACTTTTCCAATGGAAATAAAAATTTATGCACCTACAGTTTTTTTTCTCCTAAGAAGCAAAGTAAACAAAGGAAATAACTACATAGAATCTCTACCGGAGTTTTTTTTTTTTTTTTTTTTGTAAGCTAAACGAACAGAGCATAGTAATATTGCCACATATGAATACTATTACCATCGAGGAATATCAATCTTCAGTCGGGAGCTATATATCCCAAGAGCATGTGATGCACATCATGATCTAGTCTAATAAAACCTGTACTGGTCTTATCTAAAAGTTACCTCCAAAGCTTTCACTAGGTCTTTTCTGTAGTGAGCGGCAGATATGCAGATTCGCACCCTATCTAGAAGTAATGGGGTTGCTGAGAAAGCAGCAGTCACAACAGCAACTTGCATTATAAACAACCTGCATTATTTATATATATAATGAACCTTATTATTAGAGGAAGTATGCACACTAGCTAGTTATATAAGATGCAGTGTAAGTACATGGACTGAATTCAACTAATCACTTTGCTTACTTCCACTATTAAAATGACTTCTCAAGCAATGGAAAAAAGTAACAAGTGGTATCACTAATACATGTAATAGGCAGATTACAGGGTAATGCACTAATAATGCATTGTAATTATAAAATCATGCTGATTATAACCAATAAAAGCATTTCATCAATGTCCCTAATGCAACAAAATTGAGCAACCATGTCAACTAAAGCTTTTCTCTAAATTGGCAATTAATCCAGAAATTTCATTGAAGTTCTTTGTAGTAGTTTTCATGCAATTCTGAAAACGAACACTTGGTTGTGTGGATACCATATATATATTATAAATAATGCATTATAAATAAAGAACTGGGTAGATACTCATTAATCAAGCCATACATGTATGACCACAGTCATATAGAGAAAACAACATTTGATATCTTCTAATCAAGAACAAATACAAATATAATTTTAAGGTTCGTCTTTTCTAACATCCCACATCCTCATAGCCATTTGATTTCTATTGTTTGTCCACTCAGGTGTCCTTGCAATAACAATAGATTCTTCTTCTTCCTCTTCTTCACTCTCTTCAGATTCGTCATCGCTACAATGGTCATCAGGATCTCCTTCACGAAGGAAGTTATGAATTGCAGAAAATGCTAGTACCACTTTTGCTTGGGTATCAATATCATGATATGGATGGTGCCTAAGATATGCAAACCTCTTCTTCAACAAACCAATAGTTCGTTCAACAACCGTTCGAAGTGATGAGTGGCGAAAATTGAATAATTCCTTTTCATTTGTTGGGCGTTGACCAGCAACATCGCGAAGGTGATATCGTGTACCGCGATACGGTGTCAACAATTTGGTACTAGCGGGAATCCAGCATCAACTAGATAATATTTACCTATACATTTAAAAATGATACAATATTAGTATTGAGTTATTATATTATTATAAACTTAGATAAAATCTATTATATTAACATACCATTAGGCACAGTTAAACGACTCCCGCCGCGACTCACGACACTTCGAAGGAGTCGACCATCATGAGCCGACCCTTCCCACTCAGCAAGCACGTAAGTGAACTTCATATCAAATGTGCAAGCAACAAACACATTTTGGGAAATGAAATTAAGTCTGTTACGATATCTAGCTTGATCTGCTTCGGCGACAGTGGCTTTGACATGAGTGCCATCTATTGCACCTACAACATCCTATATGAAATGTAACTAGTTAAATATTACTAGTAAAATAGTATAATTGGCTATATTTAAATATGTTAAGTTTAATTTCTAAAGTAATTTCAATCTAACCTGAAAATGATGATGCCAACTACGGTGACTCCCACCATCAGCTTCGGAGATTGCTTCTGCAGCAGGATTGACAACATCTTTGTGTAATCGTAGTATCGAAGATAACACACGATGAAAGTAAATACTAATAGTGTGGCCAGAGCAAAGGAACCCGAAACACGAGCTTCGATTATGCTTATCATGTCCAACAGTGTTGAGAAACAAAGCTACTTGCTCTTCAACATCCAAATGGCGACTATTTCTTAACCCATACCCACGTAAGCGAGAACATAACCTCAAGAATATGCTTCGCTTCATTCTAAGTTGTTCATGGCATAAACGATCACTCTCACGATACGTTCTTTTCAACATAGAACGTCTTTCTTCATCTCGGTTGACAATTAACATTCTAGGAATGTGTCTCCTCCTATACATGATCATCGTCATTATGGAGAGCATAAACATCTGAACTAGCCTTCGTCGTTGCTCGATTAAAATTCGCATTGTATAACACTGTAATAGATGATGATGAAACATACATACATTCATCAATAAACAGAAAACAACAAGATTTATGCAACTATGTAAGTTAGTTATGCTTGAAGACCTATCACATGTACCTAATACACACAAAGGAGGTTTAGTAATTAAGATTTAGACTTGTGCATGGAGTGCCCGAATGACTGAGCCCTGCAAACTCAATATACCAGGAATCATCCATGTGTCAAAGCTTCATCAGTGAACCCCTATCCTTTACTGCATTTTGCTTCTATAACGTATACAATATTACTTGGCTTATAATCTAATACAATATTATTACTTGGCCGGCATGCATCATGCCATGATCGGTTGCTTCATGATCATGATAGAGCAATGCAACCATATCATATTTTAATGTGTATCTTGAGACATATGTCAAAAGAGCTTCTTATTAAAATTAGAAATCAACACTGCACAATCAACTTCTTATTTGGCTTAGGAATATGTTACAAGTTAGAATCAAAACAAACATACTAGAAGAGGGGAAGAAGTTGTCAATGATGTGTGAATAGCATGCATGGGCCATACATATACCTTTTTCTCTGTCATGAAAGAGTTACTTTCTTTACTCTTTGTTAGTTCAAAGAACTTTACAAAACCAAATCTAAAACAAAGAAACAAAAGAGCAGCCAGCCCCTAGTGACCAATTTAATTAATCTAGAGCCGTTGGCAAGCATAGCAGTATGTATGAAAGGAATGGTCTAATGTGGATTATAAAGAGATTATGGAGAAACTAGGAATGACCACCCACCTTATCATTTATCCTAAGTAGCAATTGGTCTTCTCTCCTTTCCTCTCACTCTCTTTGTTGTTTTGTCCCTCCAATTGACAGGCCATGTCAACATAACAAAACACACAAGTCTTCACTCCCACTGCCAACTCCAAATTCAATTCAACATACAAACAAAGAAGGAAAATGGAGAGAAAGTGAGTGTTGATGAGGGAGTGTGTGATCACTATTGCTTTTCCACAAGTAATGGGAACTCTTGTCTGTTTTAAGTCATTATTTTGTCTTTGTCTTTGTCTTTGTCTTAAAATCCTATCTAAAGCACAAAAAAGCTCCAAAGCTAAAAAGGGTTTTGCCTCCCAATAATTAATGGGAGGGATGTATGTACATGTCTCCTCTTAACTATTTTCTTTCAAAGGTGTGAGCTCCTAGAATTCAAGGGAAAAATAAAATTTGAAAAGAGAAATGGACTGTTGATAAAATTGATTTATAATTTTGATCATGGCATGGCACGCTTCTCTTTTCCTAAGTTACTTTACTGATTTTAGGAATGTTGGGTGTGCAACTAGATGATCATCAAGTTGAAATACAGTAATTAGTATAATTACATAATGGAAATCATTTCTGAACAAATGATGTACATCTAAATGGTTTATAATTTTCAAGGTATCCTAATTATATATAAAATAGCAGAGCTATATCAAAAACCAAATTGCAATGAATACAAATTACATAAAGAATGCACTGGATATCAAAAAACATGCCATACCTTGAAATATCGAAAGAACGAAGTTCTAACAAGCTCTTGGAACAACGGGTTCAAAACTTCTTTATTAAGACTGTCTACAATCTCATAATCACAATAGCAGTCCTCCACAGTGCCAGTATATTTACGAGAATCCTACATAGTACAAATCAAGAAAATAATAACTTTCTCATTCAATTTACAAAAGCTTGGCTAGAAACTTAAGCGATAGCTCATGAATTTTTCACTCAACAAAAGAAATGATGCATCATCTATACGACTATATGTATATCTAATGACAAGCATAAACATACTAACTATATCAGACACAAAATGACAACATGAAAAAAACTGCAAACCACATTTCTAGCAAGCAACAAGATCACTATCCACAGATCTGTATTTAAATGATGAAATACAAGTGTAACCGTATACAGTGGGATCTAAATAGTACATACGAACTTCCAACATTGAAAATTTCCTAGAGAAATATATTTTATCTAAACATATGATGTGGAACATCCTTTATTGGAGTTGGTACTCAAATGTACACCTGTGTAACAACACTAGTATGTGTCAATCCAAAGACGGGTAGAAAAACCCCGAGGATACGTGACACTGGTATGTGTCATTCAACATCCAAAATGCAAACCCCAGTCAAGAAAAAGCTTCTCCTTAACAAAACACCTAAGCATTATCATTTTTTTTTTTTTGTGTATCATCCTCAAAAACCCCTGTTTGACAACCTCTACAACTACAGCCAACTCACTTTGGGCTTGAACCCAACCATGTATTTTTCAATCTTCCGGTAACAACAATCAAGCCATAAAATTTGTGCCATTTTCTTTTCTTATGGTGCACATGACCCAGACTAGAAGAAAGGAGAAAAATATTAATTTCAGGTTGGATCAATGTCAAATAGCAACTATTGATGGTTTCTGTACTGTTGTTTATGTTCAATGTTCCAGACTGGAAATTTCTAACATACCCATGATCAGATCTGTGGTAAATACTTGTACATTACAAAATAAAAAATGGAATTCATTGAACTGATAGAGATGAACTCATTGAACTGAAAGTTCTTCCCCTCTCCATATAAATCCCATATTTGAAAACATATAAAAAAACAAGGAAATATAATTTACCTTTGATGAGAAGCAAAGCTTGTGTTAGAGGTGGAGATCAGCCAACAAATAAGTTGAGAAGGATATGAAGAACAATAGATCCTTCTCCTTGTCAACAAACCCTTGAACTGGTTTGGTTTGGTTTGGCTTGGCAATGAAGAGCAAATCGAGTGAGATCGAAGAGGAAGAGCAAGGATCGCAGAGGAAAAACAGAGAAGGATATGAAGAACAACACAGATCCTTCTCCTTGTCAACAAACCCTTGAACTGGAGTAACAGATCGAGAGGAAGACCCGTGAATTGTTTTTGTCAACAAACCCTTGAACTGGAGCAACAGATCGAGATGAAGACTGGAGCAATAGATCGAGAAGAGGAGCCGTGAGGAAGACCCGTGAATTGTTTTCCCAATACAAGTGAGGCGTCTGATTCCGGCAGGAATCTATGGCACATGATGGCATTCCACGCCCACCTCTAAAATTCCAAATAAACACTCAAAATGTTATTCCAAGTGGGAATAAGATTCCTATTCCCACGGAATGTGTGCAACCAAACACACCCTAAGAGTTTAATTGAAATTTGTATTTTAAAATTTTCTTTCATTTAACAAGTTGTATTTTTTTTTTTAAATTTGCTTAACTTTCTTTCCTTCCGAATCTCGGGACGAGATTCCATTTAATGTGTGTATAATGTAACATCCCTAAATTTCATAAAGATAATTTATTTTATTTTGAATTAAATAAAATAGAGTTACATTTAATTGAATTTAAATTTCAAAATTTTAGGGCTTTATTAAATTTGAAGTTGAGTCATATAATAACTAAATACATAAATAAGGGGGTGTCACTATAACCTTGTGCCAAACCCTAACCTTGTAGGGTTTTGTCTTTAGGTTGGTTAAATAGATGTTTGGTTCTTCCGAGCCGCACAAAAAAAAATCTGTAGAAAAAAAAGGAGAAGAAGAGAATGAACAAACGAATAAAGAAAAAAAGAAATGAAGAGAAAAGTAAAAGGTAAGTTATTTACTTCATTCTCTTTATAAAAATTGTATTAGTTTTCTTCAATTCTCTTTATTATAAAGATTTAATATATAATCTTTGGATATAATTGAAGTTTAGTTTCTATGAATATGATTTTTTTTTCTTTATAAAAAAAATAGTGATTGTTCTCACTCTTATATTATATTTTGTTATATATGTATTGGTAGAATTATCGAATATTAGTAGAAGTTAGTGTTCTTGATTCTCTAGTTCTCTTTAGATATATAAATCCATGAATTTCGGATTAGATTTTAATACATAAATAAATCTATAAATTCGTGTAGTATTGTATTATAATTTTCGTGAAAAATAGTTGAATTAAAAGAGAACTGAGATTTTGTTAAATTTAGTAATAGAAAACAGCTTTGCGCAGTATAAAGTTTTGCGGTGGACCAAGATCTTTCCGTAGTCAAAATGAATTCAAATTTAATCCGAAATTTGAAATTATCCATAAAACAATTATTGTTTTATTTCGAGTTCATCCAACAGTTGGATTTACCTCGAGGCATGGAAAACCACCACTAATCAGATTGTAGAAATCCTATGATCTTTACCGAGTTTATTCCATGATGTTATTTGAGCGTAATACAATTGAAATTGATATTATCCCTATCATTGATCTGTATATCATATGACATAAAAACTTATAGATTAGAGGTATGTATGTGTAGGAGAAGAAGATGGCACAAATAGAGTTGGGTTGGACTAAATAGTTAGTGTGTTGTAAAACTAATTGGGTTGGCTCTTGGATTTTCTAAAAGAGACGAAACAATCGATAAACTGTAACTGACAATATTGGGAGAACCTAAATTGAATTTAGGCTAGATTCAGTTGGAGCTTTTGATGGCTTAGGCTGGAAGGAGGCATTTGGTGGGAAGATCAAAGTGAGTTTCTTGTTTCCCAATCTAAATTTCTGTTGGTGATTTCCACTTGTTTGGTTTGATTTTCTTTAGGAGATTTTTGTTGATTTCAAACTACCACTTTTGATTAATGTGGTGTTTGCGTAATATGGACTTGGATGTAAGTTGATCCTTGTGTGATTGGTTTTCTAAAAATAACGACACGTAATCTTCTTCACTGTGATGGGTGAGCGTGGTTGGGAGTCATATTGTGAGTTTTCTTCATTCTCCCTTTTATATAGATTTTGTATGAATTTAACAATATTGGGTTGTTGATTAGATATAGAATTTGCGAGTATCTTTTTGAGTAATAGGTTTGGTTTAATTTTTATAATATATGGGGGGTTTTGATGTTTACTGTGGTATGATCGAGTTGTGTTTTTATAGTAGTTTAATTGAGGGTGTAGTCTTAGTTCTAATTTTGATTAGTTCAGAAAATTGGTTCAATGGGGATTGTGATTAGCTGTGAATCTGTTGTTTGACTTTATGCTCATTTTGGTTGGACTTTTACTTGTGCATGTGTTTGTGTGAATTCGATAATATTTTGTATGTAGATTTCATTGCATACCACTGTCTTGTTTAAATTACCATTGTACATCCCAATCTATTGTTTTGTTAAGTCATACTAATCTATTGGTTAATATTTTAGTTATGTTGTTATAGGATGGTGAGTGTGTGGCTCATGTTGTTGCTAACACTGAATGTATGCATATGAAATGGTTACATTTTCCCAAAATAATGGGTGAATTGATTTACTTATGAGTGACAAAATTTCATTGTGGAGGAACTTGGAGATATAAAACATAAATGATTTTGATAAATTTTGATTCCTGAAAAATTTAATCACCTGAAATTGTATCACTTAGAACTACCACACTTCTTTTGTTTATTATTTTCCATCTCTTACTAGAAAACTAAATAACCTGCGGGTTGTCTTGCGGAGGTGGGGCACCTATTTCTTATAGAGAAACTAAAATAACCTTCGGGTTAGTCTTGCGGAAATGTGGTGAATTTTTATGCCTAAGATAGGCTTTGATATTTTTCCGTAAAAAATGTGACGTGACTTTATGTGCATTAATAGCCCAAAAGTGGCTTTTGTTACTCATATAGTTAGGAGTATTCGGTGATGCATGCCTGTATGTGATGTGTCCTCACTTGGACATGGATGACGGAGAAGTCCTCCTTTATATAAGAGAGTCATACGAGCATGTATGTTCGGTACAGAGGTGGTGCGAATGTGGTATCGTCTAAATGATCAATCCGTTAAAAATGAATCAAATTCTAATAAAAATGAATAATATGAGTAAGTCAAATATTGTACGAAGACAACTGTTTAATTAATAAATTACATTTATACTGTTTCTAACCCTTTTCATGCAGGATGACATGTCCACTAATATTTCTACAGGTCAGACTTGCCATAATCAACTTCTACATGGTAAGTACAAATAAATGCATATTTACTTAATTGGGATGATGACATGATTGCCTCGTTGAGGAACTAAACATGATTGCCTCGTTGAGGAACTAAATTCTTTGAACTATGTTTTCTTGCATGACACATTTGCCTCGTTGAGGAACGACCTGTTGGTGTGGTTGTTTATTGTTTGTGCTTAGTTTGATGTTATCACGTTCACGTGCGAAGTTATTGATTTTCGGATGAAGATTACTCACACCAGCTTTATTGTTGACCCAAGTGAGCTTTTGCTTCTTGGGTACATTCCTTTGGGAATGTAGTCGATTAGCCTTTCAGGTTTAGAGACTTTTGAGCAGCGTTATGGGAGTTTCGCTAGTGGGGCTAGCAACGTCAGTTTTCCTGGTTAGAGTTTTTATTTATTTCAGTAATTAAATATTGTTTGAGTTGTTGTTGTTGCTAAATGTTTATGTTGTTATTGAATTTCACGTCCCGAGTTTTGGGGAAACGGATAATCCTACGTGGATTTTGGAAATTTTTGTTTTCTTCGGAAATTGGGGCGTGACAAGAATTTGATCAGAGAAACATAAATCGAAAATTTCAAGGTGAGGAGGTGTTGGAGAATATGGTTTGATTAACTCTCTAGAGCTAATTTGATCCTTCATTATCTTTTAAGAAGAGAAATCTTGAAAGTCTGCTATCTTATGCATGATCTCAATTGTTATATATATCCTTGTATTTCATCTTGTTTGATCTAAAAAGACATCTACAAACATCTTGAATGAACCTGAACTATCTCCTAGACCATAACTAATGATCGGCGTCGAATCTTACTATAGGAGTGGGAACCTATAGTAACATTTAGGTTCTTGGCGTGTAGGTTCCCACTGAACCTAGAAGGCCTACGTGGATTTTGGAAATTTTCGTTTTCTTCGAAATCGGGGCAGGTAGGTTCCCAGTCGAAAATTTTGTTTTCTTCGAAAATCGGCGTCGAATATTTATCAAGGATAAACTCTATTTGTAAAACATTCAATTGAGGATGAGAAGGAGGATGATCTTCCATTTCGGATTGGGTAGGAGATTCAGGATTGTAGATTGGTTGCAGGATTTGAGGAAATTGTAGATTATTTCTCAGACTGGCAAGATTTACGTGAGGAAGGACATCAGGAAGTGTTTGAGCCCTTGGGAATTGGGATGGTGTTGTTTTGAAAGAAGATGTTGATCTCCTAGCTGAGTCAGACAATTTTAAACTTGTCTTTCTTGACTCAGAGAATTGTAACTCAACCGTTCCGTCTTCAAGAGTCATAATTTGACTTAATCGACTGGGAACAGGTCTTCTAGGTTCAGTGAGAACCTGCCAAGTGACTGGAAGGGTGATCTGATTCCAGTGAATTGTCTTTGGGACAATAACACTTGTTTTTTTCTTTATTTGCCTGAAATAGGATGGTATATCCTTTTGTAGACTCCATTAATGCCTTAGGACTCAACTGAGTTTTCATGGCCTTGTAGGTTATCTTGTAGATCAAAGCCAATGGTTTTTATCCAGGAAGCATATTATATCCAGATGTCTGAATATTGAGTGTTAGTGTTTTGAGGATATGTGGATCCGTAAGAGATACTGAGAAATTTGGGTAACAATCAAAATAGATTGGATCCATTGCTAGAGTTGACTATGCAATTCCTAAGAGCGAGTCATCGAACCTATTGTGCCGACAATCGCGAAGAGCAATTAAAGCACAAGTGTCTAATCTTGTTCTTGTAAGGGATTTTATCCCAATTTGAATCAATCCAATGTGGATATACTTGTATTCATGACTTTGAAGAAATTCCAAAGTTTTATTTGAAAAAAGTTGTTTTGAATCCATAGTTTGTTCAACCATATTGATCAGATATTCTGTTTTTTTAGAAAGCAGGGATTTGGAAACATTGTAAATGTTTTTGTAAGGAATCTTTGGTATTGACCATTTTTGTAAATTCTTTTCTACTTCTAAAATTCTACATTCCATTTGATTTACACCATCTGGAATCTGTCTTGACCTAGAGCTAGAAGCTCGGGTAAATTTTGAAAGCAAAGACCTTTTTCAAAATATTTGAGGATGAGGATTGGGAACACTGTACTCGGACCACCTACAGCTGGAACACCAGTATGGGACCACCTAACCCGTAAACACTGCGCTCAACATGGCGACTTACACAGGGCTCTCAACAGCTGACCAACATACCTTACAGGCTTACCAACGCTATCAACGGCTGACCAACAGTACCTAAGACTCACCAATACTTTCCCCCCGAAGAAAATGAGACATGGTTCTGATACCAATTTCTACCCAAGGTTGCTAACATAGGTAAGATAGACAAAGATAGATACAAACTCAGATAAAATTGGTACTTTTCTTGGAAAATTTTCCATCCTTCTTGAACAGCAGGAGGAAGGATGTCTTGAATTGGACCAAAATGGCTCCACCAAATGTGTTGGAACCAAAGAGGAACAGACTTCTGTTTGAACTTCTGGCAGAATAGGAAGAACCATGAATGGCCACAATTCTGCGATTGCATGTAGAAGGCTCTTGACCAGGCTAGTTTGTAGTCAAGATAATTGTATGTCTGAGGAACATAGTTCACTAAGAACTTCTCGTGGTAGTAAGGGAGCTGATGCCAGTCAGCTTTTGAGAGAACTTTGAGGATCTAACACTTGGAATGTGTGATCCTTTCTTGGTGGTTTTTGTCATGATGGTGGGTGATGATCACAGAATTAGAATCTACGAGGATGAACTCGTGGAACTCCTGTGATTTTGTACTATCTGCTTCTTCAAATTGTTGTTGTTGAGGAAACAGATTCTTGGCGATGAGCTGGGGCTCTTTGACTAAAGCATACATGGATGGCTCGATCATAGTGATATAATCAAGACATGTTTTAGGAATGTATGGATTTGGTACCGAAGTTTGCGGCTTTGTAAAACTAGTCATGGTGGAACCAGTTACTTCTTCTTGGTTCAACGGAGTGAACTTCTGTGAAAGAGAAAGGGCATAAGAAATAGGGGCTTGATGCTGTGAGGCAGAAGGCTTCATAGCATATTGGGATTTTGATTTGGGTTTGGAAAAAGGAGTAGGATGAGAGGAAGATGAGTTAGAAGAACTCATCTTTGCAAGAATTCTCTTGTTAGAAAATCTGCAAGAGAATTATCATCTCCTTTTATAAACTTAATTTCAAAATCAAAGGCTGAAATGAGACCTTGCCATCTAGCAAAGATCTGTTTGGAAACGAGATTTAAAACATCTTTAGTTAAAATCTCTTTGGCAGATTGACAATCAACTTGTAATAAAAACTCTTGGTTTATTAAATCATCTTGAAATTTCATGATGCACAAGACAATTGACAAAACCTCTTTATTCACTGTGGAATAATTGAATTGGACTGAGTTCCAAATACCAGAATGGTATTGAACCAATTGGATAGAAGTAGAATTAGGAAGGCGTTGTTTGATAATACCACCATATCCTAAATTGGACGCATCTGTTTCTACAATCTTGTAGGCTTCTGGATTGGAAATCCCTAGACAAGGAAGATGCTTGACTCTGGACTTGACTTGTCGGACAACTTGGGAATGGGCTTCAGTCCATGGGCTTCGATTTTTGTTAAGCCTGGCAAACAAGGGTTTTAATAAAACTCTAAGGCCTTTGTAAAATTCTGCAACATAGTTAAGAGATCCTAAAAACCTTTGTAGTTGGATTTTATCTTTTAACTCATCTGAAAATTTGTTTGCAAAATCAATTGGCCTAGATATGGGAGTGAGAGTCCCATGAAAAATCTTATGTCCAAGAAATCAGACATTGGTTTGAAAAGACTCATTTTTGTTGGAGAAAGAACTAAACCATTTTCTTTGATAATTCTTTCAAATTGATACAAATGTTTCTAGTGGGCTGGAATTGATTCTGAGAAAACAAGTATATCATCGATATACACGATTGTGAAGGTTGACAATGGGGAGAAAATATCATTCATGATATTTTGAAACTCACTAGGAGCATTCTTAAGGCCAAAGGGCATAACATTCCATTCAAAGTGACCAAATGGAACATTAAATGTTGTCTTATAACGATCAAAGGGATGGATCTGAATTTGCCAAAATCCAGATTTGAGATTAAACTTTGAGAATACACAGGCTGGGTGTAGTTTCTTAAGAAGATATATCTTGTTAGGTATATGATACCTAATCCATTGCAAAACCTGGTTTAAAGGCTTATAATTGATAACAAGGCGAGGACTATCTCGTTCTAATTCAGCTGCTTTATTAACATAAAAGGCAACACAACTCCAGAGAGATTTGGAATGCCTAATAAGGTTTTTGAAAGCAATGTTTTGATTTCTTTTTTGCAATGTTCCATAAGCTCAAAATTCATTTGAATTGGTCTGGCTTTGGTTGAAATCATTGAATCTTTGAAAGTGGGTTCATAAGGAAGTCTAACAACATGACGTTGGTGATGCCAAAAAACATTAGGAAGTTCAGAGCATAATTCCTTTGTCAAATGTTCATGATATTGAACAATTTGAGTTTGGAATTTAGGATCTTGAACTTGCTGATCAATGCGTCTAAATGCAATGTCTGCTTTAAGGGATTGCAAATGTTGTTGTTTCTGAGAAATGAAATTAAGAAAACAACTATCATTTATGATATTGTTAATTTCTATAATTTCATGTTTGCAAAGAAAAAGAAACTCAACGTCTGTTCCAAGAATTTGGGTTTTGATGCCCGATGTTGTAACAGAGAACGGATAGATTGCTGCAAAAAATGGTGTTCCAAGAATCATCTTTTGGACCATGTTTTGTACAAGAAAAAAATCTTGTTTGATACAAACTTTATCTTGGCAGATATGAGCATTGGTTATTTTGTATTGTATAGCCAACTTGGAGTTAGTTGTTGTATACAATTTTTGTTTTGTAAGTTCAAAATATTTTGTAGGTATTAATCATTTCGCAACGCAGTTAAGATCAGCACCAGAATCAATAAAAGCTTTACATGGGATAGTAATCTCTTTATTGATAACGATGTTTACTTTGCAAAACCATCGCTGATATGTAACTTTGTTGATTTCATTAAGAAAAAGAGGAGGAGTAATCTTTACAGGAGTTTCAGAAGAAGAGGGTATATCAGGTAAAGACATATTTTGAAGTCCATTGATACGAAGATCAAGGAGAAAATGATTTTGTTTTAAAAGCATACTGTCTTTTTTGATATGATTGACTTCTTGCTGAAGATCAGATAAGTTGACAGGGATAGAAGATGTGGATCTTCTAAATTTGTCAATAATCTGTTTGTGATCATAAAATGGATTTATGACCTCTGGGGTTGATTTTGTGGTTAAATTTGTTTTGATGTGTTGAAGATACTCTGTCTTAAGTTTAGGATCTTCAACACGATCAACAAAATCTAAAAGAATACTGGATTCTTTCGTTTTGGAAAGCATGTTTACGCTTTGGAGGTTATGACAATGGCATTCCTCTGAGCATTCGTCATCGCTGATCTTTTCAGATTGATCAGAGTCAGAAGAATAATTCAAATTTAAAATTTGAAGATCTTCATATGAATTATCTGATTCAGAGTTCATAAGAGCTTGAAGAAACATGTTCTTGATATCTTCAAGAGCTTGAAGCTCTTGAATCTTTTGAGTCGTTCTGCAATTTTTTGCATAGTGACCAGGACGACCACATTTAAAGCAAACGAGCTTTGAATGGGTATGGGTTGGATACTTCTTGAATGACCTGGTAGGCTTAGGTTTATGCGTACTATGCTTTTTGGGCTGGCTATAATATTGATTATAGTATGGGTGGGCACGGGACGGGATGGGACGAGATATACCCATCCCTATCCCATCTCGTTCATATGGGATCGGGACGGGACAAGATCAACGTGTTGCCTGTGACTGTTGCGAAGATTATCATTATATAAAAGCATGAAAAATAATTTTCTTATAATTAGATATAGATGTGACATGTAAATATAAGGGTAGCCACTAAATCCCCTAACAATGAAGTCGAGTGGGCTAACTTTTAGAAAATGACATGATAAATGGGACCCACTAAAAGTATTGTGTCGCTGTGATGGGCTCCCAACTAATTTTACAATTTCATTACTGTGGGAAACAAAATTCATGGTTCCTTGACAAAATGACATTTCATCTTTTGTTAGGGAAGAAATATAGACCTATTGGTGATGCTCTAACATATTCATAATGGTTTACCATCAATACATATATTGTAATTATAAAAAAAAATTTACAGCTCGGGGCATCTCAAATTCTTGGCTCTGCCCCTGAATGTTCCCTTCTGAATATGCATTACTAGTTAATTTTTATTTTTCATCTTCACCTGGGTATTATCAATATTGTAAATTAAATAATTTGAGCCACTTTTATTGGGAATCCAAGCAACAGTCTGTTATCTTTCTCTTGCTTAATGAATATTTATTTCTTGAAGTAACATTTCTGTTACCACTGCAAACACCATGAGTTTCTGTCAGTCATCTGTAAGTTTATATGAATAAAAATAGATAAATAAATAAAAATATTACTAATAAATATTTAAAAAAATTAGCTCGGGACGGGACAAGATTGGCGGGATTGAAAATCTTCATCCCATCCCATCCCATTCTAGATCGGGACGGGACGAGATCGGGATGAAATTATTCAATCCCATTAAGACCCAAAAAAATCGGGACGAGACGGGACAGGATCGGGATGAGATCGGGATTGTGGGATGGGATGCCCACCCCTATATTATAGTTTTTGGACTGAAGTTGTTTAGGTCCATATTGTTTTTTTGACTTAAACTTTCTAGCAGGATGAGACCCACCAGTATTGGAGTTTGGATTGAGAAAGCCTTTAATGAAGGAGCTTAAAATCATCATAACCATATTGTTGACAGAAATCACCAAGTAGAAAAGAATTGATGAAAATCTCAATTGAATAAGCCCTCCACTATAAGAATAAACTAATGTCGATTGTGTCTGAATTAGGATTCCAAATTGTGAAAGCAATAGATTCTCAAGTCAAAATAGACAGCTAGAACTTTACAATGAAGACAGACTGATAATAGACATCGAATCAATATTACACCTATTAGCTAAACATTTGGCACACACTGAAACTCCAGATAATTTAAAAATGAATCACCATTCCAGTTGACATATATGGGAATGGACATTAACTACACTTGGTATTTGGTAGTTGATAGTCTGTGTTATTGATTAATTATTTTGGCCACCAATTGTAGCTCAGTTGGTCTGTGTTATTGTAGCCCTCGGGCCTAGTTTGGTTAACCCTATAGGATCGGTCATGTAGCCTTCGGGCAATACGGTGTTCCGTTCTCACATAATTTAGCTTGAATGGTATTTCATTTAAAGTTTTGGAATTCCAAATGTAAAATTGTTCACATGTTCTTTAACTGTAAGGAATCGATTTCAAGGTCTAGAGTCACCTTGGAGTTTTATGTATGGTGTCCCTGATTCTGTTTAATATTTACGATATAGATTCAAAGTGGTTAGAAGCTTATATTTAGTGTCCCTAACTGCATAAACGTAACATGTAAAGTATGCATACACTTTTATCTCAGCCAAAGAAGATGAGCTTGCAAGATTAAATAGGAGCTTCAACACAGCACTCCTAAAAATCAGATAATCCTAAATAGGAAAACATTTACCTCCAAGCCTATATATTCATGGCTTTTGGAGTCCAGAATTCGATAGATCCCAGCAAGATCAACAACATTAGTACACTAACTTGGCTCCCAGGATATTCTCAAGTAGCTTTTTTCGCAAATATCTTAACCATTGTTATTACATGAGTAACCACTTAAGCAAAGGATGGCACTGGTAAGATTCTAACATGACTGCAATCTCTTATCAGGAGTGCTTAATAACATGTTGACTACAGAAAAAGATATCCTCCAACAAATCAAACTCCTTTGAAATACATTTCATTGAAGACGATAACTGTTCAAGATGCACGGCACAACCATAGTCAGGGAACAGCCATGGACTAAGGAAACCCCATCCATTTCCGAAAAAAGTTCAGATGTTGCTAGTGTAGTAGTACTGTTATGGTTTGAAGAAAGTTTCCTTCTGTCATCTGAAAGCCAAAAGAGCAAAAAGAGAAAACCATTGGTAAATATCAGAACAAGCAAAGAGTAGAGAAGGCAACTATAGAACTCCATTTCTTGAATTACCTTGATCAGCTACATTGATATGTTGTTATATATATAGTACGGATTAGTTAAATTTTCTTCTATGCCACTCCATACCACATGCACTAGACTTCACCTTCCTGGAACTGATCATAGTTATATATATATATATATATATATATTTTGGTTAACATTATAAATAGGACTTAAAAGAGTATATGAAATATTAGATGCAGGTGTAAGTCACCCCATGTAGAGAAAATAGCTAAGAAAAACTGGTCAAGGAGAAAATAATAAGAAACGTTAAATATACTAAATTACAAATGTATACGATATACAAGCGAAAACTATTATAATCCTTAATATATAGAAATTTTGATATTTTTCGTTGTTTGTAAATTTATGATTCCATAGTCAATTTTGGCAATTTCTGAGATATAGTTTGACTGGAAGCAATATATTTCAGACATTTTAAAATGGTAGGTACGACCAGACATGTAAGAATTTGAAAACTGTGACAATGGTATGTAATCGGTTATATATATGGTCATAAAGATGTCGAAAATGACCTGAAGTTGGTGAGGATGATCACCCCGATCACTAATACATCATCTTATACACCATATTTTTTATCATGCTAAAAAATACTGAAATGGGATAGGATGATCAACCTTCCTATCCCCCAACGTTGGTGTTAATCCACCAGGAATGTCCTCAACATGCAGTAGCAAAACCACTCTTAGGGTGTGTTTGGTTGCACGGAATTCTATGTCATGGGAATTCATGAGGGGACCACTATATTTTAGGCTAAATTGATATATCACTCCACATCCACCATTTGGTTTTGTGATCAATGGTGGGAATGAAAGTCCCATGAACATGGGAATCACATGTCTTGGGGGGCCAAGGAGTGAGATTCTCATGTTCATGGGACTTCCATTCTCACCATTGATCACAAAATCAAATGGTGGTCAAATGGTAAATGTGGAGTGATATATCAATTTAGCTTAAAATGTAGTGGTCCCCTCATGGATTCTCATGGCATAAGATTCCATGCAACCAAACACACCCTTATAGAGTCACTGTTTTGCCCTGGTTTAACATGTCCGCTGAGCACAAGATATATATGGCGTTTGCAAGCGAGCTTGGGCTTCTCTCATTCTCTCCATAGACTGTGATGGTGTGTCAGAATTCTTCATTTGTTTCATCTTCAAATCATCTTGGAATTGCTTCATACGTTTTTCTTTCTTCATTTTCCCAAGCTCTTTCCATGAAATTTGTGAGAAATCATCCGAAAAGCCTCTTTTGGGGTCATCATAATGCGGCCAAACTCATCTCTCCTCTGATATGTATCTCCTTTGTCCCATCATTGTCATAAAGCAGCCGAGGACGAGCTTACTTTTTTCTTGCTCATACAAAATAGACTCTTATATCTAATTTTTTTATTCTGACTTTACTTCTTTATCTATTTTGACTTTCTTATTCTAACTTTCCTATTTTTTTTCTGACTTTACTTCTTTACCTGACTTTTCTATTGTAACTTTCCTTTTCTTGTATATATTATGACTTTCCTTCTCGTAGAGGTGAATCAATGTTGGACCCTTTACATTTTATATTAATTAAAAATAAGAAGATGCAACATCTCTCAAGAGGGAGAAACATCACTACAAGGCTCACTAATCGTATAATTCACTAACACTGGTGAGATAATTGCCTTTTCCTTTGATATAAAGACGATTACAATAATGTTGCCTTCATCTTTAGCACTCGAGTCGCAGTCGAGGCCATGAACTTCAATATCATTTGTTGGAGTCTATTTCAAAAGGCCTTGGTGTTATACAAAATGAAACCCAACATCTACACCTACAAGTAGTATACTACTTGAAATTAACTAATTCCCCAGCCAATTCATTGCTTTTCCAATTCCATATTTCTTGAAAACACTGAATGTGATGAGTTAATTGGGGATGACCCCTTTAAAAGGAAGGAAAGAGTCACAAATTTTACACAAGATGATTTATAGCTGATTCCAGATTTTGAAATCGATCCAAGGCTCATTTTGCTAAACATATTGGGCATGGACATTGAAGTCTCCGGGAATGAGAATGAACAAGGGAAACACAATTTCAGTAACAATGTATGAGAATGAAGATCTGTGTATTAATCTGAATTACTCTATACTTTGTCAGAATACAATAACCTGATTTCCTGATATAATGCTCAGTTACAAGCACTAGCTCATTCCACTGCATTCTTTTGACTAAATCAGTATAATTTACACAACACAGTTCAGTGTTGGACTACTCAAAGGCATCCCATCCACAAATCTGCTTGAAATAATAGTATGATAGAAAATGCTTTGACCATTTAAGCAGTGCCATGCAACCATGAGCATCCAGGGCATGTTTCTGGGCCAGGAAACCTCATTTGGGTGAGGAGTTCCAAAATGCCGCAACTCATGCCATGGGGTGGAGTTCAATGTACTATAGTGCATAAGCTCAGTGTATTGACAAGCAGTTAGTGCATTACATCAAGTTCCTTTTCTGATGAAACAGTTACTTACAACAACTATATGCATCTCTAGTAAGATATCCTCCCACAGGTCTGCTGTGTGGCGCGGCCATGGGGATGGCATACATCTGGGCTAAGCATGCCTCGTCAATTTGGCTGAGTTCAAATGCTGTGAGAATAATTAGTAGACTTCTCCTTCTTTGATCAAAATAGTAGGAAAAATGAGATTTTTGCCTATTTTATTGGTGTTACAATTAGGTAGTAGTGTCACAGAGTGAAAATGATCACGTTACATATATAGCAATACTCTCTTCAGATAATACATCTATGTAGCTCCATTCCAAGCTTTATTTGAACCAGAAACCCCCCATTCAACTCTGACTTAAGACCCAAAACAATCACTTACAGTGGCCACTGAAATCAAATGTACATAAGAACTTATTTACAACCGAAACGATAATTAAACAACGTATCCTTCATTTATCCAACAAACTACAACTTCAAATGTACAATCGAAGATTGCACCAACCTTTGTTCAAAACTTCGTTTAATTTTTATGGCTTTCCCCATTCATATTTCTTCAAAACACTGAATGTGATGATGAGTCGATTTGGTGATCATCCTAGTTGATCATTATGAGGACAATAACCATTATTTTCATGGTAAACACAAGGGAAAATAAAATATCCTCCTTGCTCACCACAAATGATCCACATTTATTTTTTTGGGCATCCATTATAAACAGGAGTAACCCATAGTTTGATCGAGGCCTAAACCCGTTTTGTTTTACCATAATTTCTTTATCATCTCATGTATACTTGGATTCAAAAGTTCCAGTAGACATTATAAATGGAGTTTTTGTCTCTCAAGCCAACTGGCATGGAGGTGACAATGGTCTGTAACTCATGTTAGCAGAAACCATAACTTAGGTGCGCATTTTGTAGTGTTTATATTAATGATGCACTTTTTAACATAATTAGGTGTGTTTAACAAGAAAAAGAAAGGGGTTATAACCCATGACATCAAATATGTCGACATCTTTTATATAATGTATCTAATGGAACAAATAAGCTCAGATTCAGGAATATTGACTTACAGAAATCTAAACTCCGAAATCTTATCATTAAAATCAAGAGCATAAAACACCTTAGAATTTTGTATTACATTCCTATCATACAATACCCAAATTCCTGATAATGTTTGTCTATGCTTAATGTATTAAGAAGCAGTTGGTAGATTCCATTGTGTTTTTCTAATGAAATCAGTAAAATACAACTATGTTTAGCGCTCGATCAACTGTTCTAAGATATCCTCCCACAAGTCTGCTTGAAATACTTTGATAAATTAAAAATGATCTGATCATTCAAGCTGCGCGCTACAACCAGGGGAAGAGTGTATAGATGGGCCAATGAAGTCTCATCAGCTTGGCTGAGTTCAAATGCTGTGAGAGTAGTACCATGGCTGGGAGAAAGTTTTCTTCTCTCATTTGAAAACCGAAGAGCAAGGAAGAGGAAGCCATTGGTAGAGATCAAAACAAACAGAGAGCAGAGAAGGCATATGTAAAACTCCATTTCTTGAGGGATCGATCAATGGAGAGTGCTTTGATCAACCACATTGACATGTTGTTAGATTGATACTACAGTATGGGTGGTGGGTGGTGGGTACATGCTTAGTGGTGTGGCAGTCTGATAATATTTTCCCAGATCTCACCATCTGCAAGAGCAAGAGCGTACTGTCCTTCAATTCTTGGAACTGGTAGCTTTAATTCAATGATTCATCGTCACATTATACATATGGCTTAATGCCTAATGGAAGATAATGTTTTTTTTATGAATCAAACAACTAATAATCTGAAACATATACGATCTCCCCCCATACAGATCAAACAATAACTCAATAATAGTCAAAGGCTCAATATACTAACAACATTAAATATTTTGTACAAAAAATGTGTCATTTCCGAGCTAATGGAGCATTCAGTTTAGCAATATATGAGATAATGAAACATTAGGTTGATTTGTAATGTCTGTTCAATAGTGTTATCTCCAATATGGGCATTGGCATCTCAACTGAAGCCATTTGGCTTCAATACCACGTTTTGGCACAGAGAACACCATTAATACTACCTAATGCCGTTAAGTCTGGATTTTTATTTGAAAAGTAACAGTAATAGTAGAAGAACGATGTAGAAGATGCTATAAACCCGAGTTTTTTTCTTTCATTCCCAAGTTTAGTGATTCCAGTGATCGCGGAATTTGTCTTTACAGTGCGGATCTTCTAATTTCTTTTTCAAAAGGAATGCAGGGGTTAAAGGGCCCGAGCCTATTTTATTAGAAGATCAAGGAAGTATTAGAAAGCAAAGTTTATGGCTAAAAAAAAAAAGCAAGAAGCATGCCACCCGTTTAACAAGCTCCCAACGCAAAATCAAATTAGCAAAATGGAAGATAACCAAGACCATAGAAACTAAGCAAATATGCTAAACAAATACTAGCAATCCAGCAGCTGATTCAACTCAAGATCAGTCAATAATCTCGGCGTCACGATTTCGGCAGTCCCTATTGCTGACAAGTCGCAATTCAGGTATGTTCTTCAACTCTGTTTTTGTTCTCTGTTCTTTGTATTTCAACAATTCTCCACCTCGGTAAAGATTTCACAAATCTGAGCCGACAACAACAAACATGAACAAAAACAAGCAACTGATTTCCAACGAAAATAATCAACCCAATACTGATTGAGGGTCTCACCCCTCCACACGCGCTTATAGGCGCCATATACCCGAAGGTGCCATCTACCAAAGCATGTTCAAACTAACAAACCAACTCTACCTTGACTAGGATGGAGTCTCAAACCAGACTTTTCAGAAACACAACTGTTCATCTTCATATCTTCTACCAATCGTTTCTTCAACAACTCGTACAAAACTTTCTCACCTTTACTAAGTGCACGCAAATGTCAAACCCGAGGTTTCCTTGCAAACATCTTTGGAGCTATCAGTGACTCCACCAGAAGCAACATCCATAAGGCCTTCAACAACACAAGTTGTTCCACCAGATTCAACTTTTCGATTCCTTGTAAATGTACTCCCCTGCAAAAAATACAAGTTACCCTTCCGAACCACTTTCAGAATCACCAGTGCACCAGAAACAATCTTTAGAGCTCCACCATTTATCAAAACCTTGTAACCTTTGGACTCTAAAACGCTAATGGAGATGAGATTATTCTTCAAATCGAGTACATACCGAACATCATTCAAGACCCGAATAAGTCCATTATGCAACTTCAACTTGATTTTACCTATTCCTACAATTTTGCATTCATCATTGTTGCCCATATAAACAACACCACTATCAATTTCTCCAAAGTTAGATAGCCAATCCCTACGGGGACACATATGATAGGTAGAACTTGAATCAAATATCCACTCATTAGAATGACTCACTAATGCCGAAGTTGCAAACAATGAATACACATCATCCTCATCCTTATCTTCATCCAAATTGTGCACAACATTCGCATCTGATTTTTTTTTTCTATTGCAGTTTTCAATGCCTCACAGTCAATCTTCCAATGACCATTCTTATGACAGTAGGCACAATCATCATATGACAAAAACATTCTGTCTACAAATTTTCCTCTTGACTGTGATTTTTTTATATTACCAACATTCCTCTTTTCAGATCTTCCCCTCCCTACCAATGCTTCTGACATTGCATCCCGATGGATCTTGAGATCCTTCTTCCTGAATTCATAATTGAGCAACGTCGTAGCCACTTCATCATAATTCAATTCTTTATTTTCCCGTTAACAAAGTCGTAACGAGATATTCATACTCTTCTGGAAGGGAATTCAAAAGGCACAAAGCCTTGTAATTTTCTGGAACATCTTTTTCCAAATTCAATAGGTCGGCAATAAACCTATTGAACTCATACAAATGCTCAGACAGAGTGATCTCGGGTCTCATTTCATCTGAAAAAGCTGCTTCATGAGGAAAAACTTATTTTAGATGCTCTCCGTTATGTACTTATCTTCAAACTTTTTTCATAACGCCTTAGCGGAGATCTCATTCATAACGAAATATTTTTACTCATTCGCTAAAGACAATCTTATTGACCCGCAAGCTTGCCGATTCAGCTTGTTCAATTCTTCTTCGCACATTTTATCAGGCTTGTCTCCCAAAGCATCATCTAAGTTCTCTTTTGCCAACACATCCAGCACTTCGCATTGCCACATGCTAAAGTTATTCTTTCCATTGAATTTCTCAACATCAAATTTACCGACTGTAGTAGTAATCATCTTTGGTCCAGAACTTGACATGTTTTTCACCAATCACTGGTTCACGCAGCTTCAAACGAACTCCAAGAACTAACCCAATTGGCTCTAATACCAATATGCGCGAAAGCGTTACAAATGTCAAAATGTGAAGTTACAAACAAAATACTAACAAATACCGAAGACAACCAATTTACATGGTCCGGCAACTCGCCTACGTCCCCGACAAATAACAACTTTACCAGTGAGATCGAAAAATTACAAATGAAAAGTGCTACAAAACGTCAATAACATTACAAATACATGTGTCTAAACGACTATACAAATACGCTGGTAGAGACAATGGACACCTCTGTGTGGAAGTTTGAATCACATTCCGAATAATATGGCATGCATATGCTCGAAGTAACCACAAACAGTACATAGTAGAGTACACTTCTTATTCTAACTAATCGTTTAACTACTCTATATAAAATGCATATACATACGTTTACTGTTGAAATACTCTAAGATATCCCTCTACAACTCTGCTTGAAATACTTGATCAGAGCCAATTGAACCATGCCATGCAACCGTGGGCAGGGCATGTATCTGAGCTAAGGAAACCTCCTCATCAGTTTGGCTGCAATCAAGCATATATCAGTGCAGTGTTATGGTTGGAAGAATGCTTTCATCGATCATCTGAAAAACCAAAGAGCAAAGAAGAGAAAGACATTGGTACAGATCAAGATAAACAGAGAGCAGAGAAGGCAACTATAAAACTCCATTTTTTGTAGGTGTTATAGAGTTCCCTATAAGCTAGAATAGTGTATCTGTTCTATTTATAGTGTGGGTGGGTGGGTTTTCTTGGGGTGGTAGACTCATAATATTCACATGGAAGCAGAGTCTTCGTCAAAACTGATAGCTTGAATGTAAACTATTCATCACATTGTACACACTAACTTACTGTGTATACAAACATAAGAAAATAGAGTGCTTAAAATGTGAAGAATGCGCAAGAAAATTGTCAAAAGCTGAGAATAACAATCACCAAATAGAAAAAAAAAATTTGTGTCATTTTGAACCTATTACAATGACACATGAAGCAAGTAGAGATTGTTTATGTGATAATGATATGTGAGCAAAAAGTATTGACACAAACTTCTAGATAATAATTTGAGTGGAAACAATGTGTCTGAAAATCATCTTATTGTGAGTTTGACTTGCAAAATAAATGTTAGATTGCTAATGACCATCTTTTTTGTGGCAAAAGACACTCTGATGCTTAAGTCAACAATTTTGTTTAAAGAATGAAGTAAATCTGGACAAAATTTAGTTAAAGTTGCATGTCTGTGTTGAATGTTCCCTTTACCTTTTATAATAGTCGCAGTTAATTCTCTGCGTGACTTAAGCATGTGAAGTGCAACAGAAGGAAATATTTCTCGTGATTGTCTCCTCCTTGATGGAGATGCGTCTGTGGAGGCGTAACTCCCTCCACGACTCTTTTTGGTGCAATGTTTTTCTTCTTTATGAGAAAACTCGTCGGGCCTGAATTTAGGCTTTGATTTGTTTGGGTCTGGATTCGGGCTTTGATTATATCTTCTTATAGTGGGCATTGTCTGGACTTCTGTGGTCGGCTTTATTCTTTTTGAGTTTTTCGAGATGGGATGCTATATCCTCGCGATGAATGTTCTCTGACTCTTGTATGATCGCGATGATCGGTCTATTTTGATGTATCATTAACTACTCCCTCCCTTAGTGGGTATGCTGATGTGGCCACTAAATGTGTGACGGTTTATCTTTCAATTCCATCATTGCCTTGTATTCAATGTTGTCAGTAATTTTTTGCGGGTTGGTGTCTCGATTATTTGTTTGTCCGTTCGTTTTTTTCGCACATTTTTGGGATTTCATGTAGCCATCATATCTCAAACACGTTGTCCCATGAGGAGTCCCTTCATTGCTCAGCTTTATAAAGGGGATGTGACGAATTTGTTTTCCCTCTTCATGCTATCATTGAAATTAGAGTTCGTTTATTCCTTTGCCTTCTTCGTTCTTTTTTCTCTTCTGCTCCTTAACGATGTCCGTTGGTGATAAGTTAAGCAGTAAGTCGCTAGCTATTTGTGAGGCTCATTTTTTCTTCCAAGAAAGCTTCTCAGGCGACATTGGACAGTCTTTGTTCTGACTACAATCTTTCACCCGACCTCGATATTATCTTGCCTAGGTAGAACGACGGTCCTTGTAATCCAATGTCTAGATACATCGCATTGTATCCGTGCATGTTTTCTTCTAGCTTTCGATTTCTAGTTTCAGGGTTGTTTTGGGAGTATCTGGACTTATTGGGCATTCTTCCTGCTCAAATGGGTCCTAATGGTTGGAAAGTAATGGTTTCTTCTTACACGATGACTATTTTGTTCGACATTTCTTTGACTGTGAGGGTTTTGCATTAGGTGGTTGGTCTATTGGTGACCAAGGATATTTGCTTCCTTCGTTCTCCTGTTTGCTTCGAGAAACTTAATGATGACATCTGTGATTGGTCAAGCACTTAGTTTTATGCTTCTGCTAACTCTGGCTACTTCCAACTGCGAAGTTGTCTGATTTTTCGATCATTCCAAGTTCCCAATAAACGGAAGAATCTGCAGTAAACTGTGGAGGAGTAGAGGATGCGTGACTGATTCTTAAAGCTTCCCCGATTTCCTGTGGAGGCATTTTTTTTCGAGGACATCCTGGATCCTAGTGGATTGTACACTATGAACGAAGCGAAGCGGGTCTTGCTTACTGAGTCTCGTGTTGAGGATATTGCTATTCGCGCTGCTCATGCTGGTGTTAGTGGTGCTAGCATTGATTGGGAAGTAAGTTCAGACAGGTGTGTTACGGATCTCGATGCTCTTGTTAACGTCGCAGTTCCAGCTTCCAGAAAAAGGAAACTTGCGAGACCCATTAGTCTGTCGATAGATTCTGGTTGGGTTTCGAGGAAGAAATGACTTTCTACTCGTGGTTCTGCTCGGACTGCATCCCGTCCGAGTCTTGGTCAGGATGTTATGGAGGGTACCTCTAGTCCAAGTCCTTCCTGCGAATATGTCATAATAGAAATCGTGAATCTCTTGAGGAGGCTGAGGAAATGAGGCTGGTGTTGGAGAGGAGCGAGATAGAGATTACTCACCCGTTGGATGATGATGAAAAGATGTTTCTTTCTGCCTATGGTGTTTCGGACGTTGCTGAGTTGTCTAACAATGATCCCCGAGTTATTGATGATAAAATGTTTCAGTTAGCGGTGGAGCAGTCTAAAGATGTTGGTGGTGGTGGTCAAAGTTTTGAGGTTCACTCTCCTCATTCTTCTTCTATTAACGTCAGTGATGCGGTCAGATTCTTAGTTTATTTTCCTGCCCGTCTAGATTTTCTTGCTCCCGCCGTCACTACTAGTCCCTCTCCTGTTACGGTTGCTCCTCGAGGGGAGGGTAAAACGGCTTTTCCATTGTCACTGCTATTAATTCCTTCCGTTCTTCCTGCTGTTGGGGGTGGTTCCTCAGTGCTTTCGGATCCTCGTGTTCTTCATCCATGGGTTGGCTGGACTGAGTCTGACCCAAAAAATATCCGTATCAAGTCAGATGGCAAGTTTTGTTGGTTCACTCAGCTTGACGTGTAAGATGGTGCGCGCAGGTTGATAAATGAATGACACAGACGATCAGTGGAAAGACCTTCGATGCCCATAATGGATCCATGTGATCACCTTGATCATTGTCTTGAGCAGATAATGCAGGGGTGATGGGCCCGATCTATCGAACCGGCCGTGATCAGGTGGTTTCTTTGGATAGAAGGTCGGCAACATTGTTGCCGGTGTTTTCTCATATTTTTTTCCCAATTCGACGTGTTGAGAGTGCAATGCGCAGAGTCAGAGAAACTTGCTAGGGTTGCTCAGACTTCGTTGATTGAGGCGAAAAATATGCGAGATAAATCTGCTGCTAAGCTTGAGTCCTTGAAAGCCAAGTTTGATGGGGTTCGTGCCCGTCTACGTAATGTGGAGAAGGAGTTATCCATTGAGAAGGCAGCTTATGATGAGGCTTCTGGTCTTGAGATTGAACAATCCGTTATTCGCGATATCGCTGAGAGGCGGGTGGAACAGTTGACGGCTACGCTCGACGAGGTCAAGGCAAATACTTTTGTTATGCTTACCACCACTGAGAGACGACATACCGTGACCAAAAATGAACTCGCTACTACCAAGGACAGGCTCCGCATTGTCGAAGCCAAAGATTGGAAGCGAGTTGTTGATGGACGGGGTGAGCTTTTTTACTATATCGAGGGGCTCGACGCGGATTTATCCGAGCACAGCCACTTGGTTGATCAACCTTTTGAAGATGATGGTAAATAAGCTACCCCAATGGTTGAAGAGCCATTGCTTCCTCTCCCTTCGAGCGCCCCAGTGGTTGAAGAGAGACCTTCGCCTTCTCCCGTAGGTGATATAGTTGATGATCCTGTGGTTGCCTCCATTTCTTCTCCTACCCCTTCATCTTTTTTCCAGATGTAACAGAGTAGTATTGTTAATGAAAAGAACTTCGCTTTTTCTTTTTTGTGTGTTTCTTTAGTTTATCATGTCGACTTGTTGTGTGTTGTTTGCTCCTTTTTAGTCCAGTCGTGGTCGTCTTGGGCTTTACTTCGAATTTCTTTATGGCTACTTTCGCGCTTTGGGTCATTATTTGTCTATGGAGGGGTCAACTTTATCCTTCTTGATGCGCCGGAGTTTATGCGAAAATGTTGATTTTTAGTCTTGACCTTTGCCTTGTTGGTTCGGTGGATCAGTAGTTTCTTTAATCATGTCTATTCCTTCCTTAAATTCCTTCCTTAAATTTTGACTTTGTTAAGATCACTCTTTTGGGGAATAAAAGATAAGTACATTCAAGGTTAGCAAAATTTTCTCTAAAAAGGATCCAAAACCTTGTAATCCATTCCATTATTGAGGTAAAAATTGACACTATTAAACCAAATGCTTATACAGGCTTAAGCTCTGAGTGGGTTACTCTTTATTATAAATCATGAAGCCATTAAGAAATGAAAAGTGAAGACAATGAATGAAACTCAAATAGTACAACTAGATGGTACATACATATGCATCGAGTTTCTGATCCCTATACACTATAAGTTACAATAAGGTGTTCATATTACCAAATGAAATTCTTTTCAAATAGGTGTTTTATTCATGATAAAACTTCTGATTACTTTATTAACATGTAACAGATATAAGATCAAACAACATAGATACGGGTTAGGGACTAAAACAAACAACAAAGTCAATTGAATAAATACTCAATAACAACAACAATCCAAATATTTCCTAAGCCGGTTGAATGTTCATGAGTATAATTGTTTATCTGTCAAACATTTGAAAACTAGAAAACAAAATTATCTTCGAAAAAAATGGGATACAATCAGTCTCTTTAGCTTATTCTCTGGTTGCTGGCAGTTTGTGGGCATTTGAAAGCCACAGTTATAGTGGGGGCAATGCTGGATTTATTCCAGACTGTCTGTAAATGCCGAGGTTCTCCATTAGCCCAAATGGTGATTGAACAACCTTTTGTCATCGTGGCCATCATCTCACGTTGTTGTCTCTTCCGGTTAACATAATATCATGTTCATAAAAAATTGTACAGTTTTTGTGAAAAGAATATGCTTGAACAGGCAAATCAGTTTCTTAGTGATACAAGGGACAGCATTTGCTTGACAGAGATCGGAGTTTCCAATGAAGAAACAGGGTTAAAGATGCCTAGATAGGTACATTTACTTTTCAAAAACAGGATTGTTCCATTGTTTTTGAGGATTTAATACTTAAAATAGCTATTCATGCCACCTCAGGTTTATCAAATACAAATAAATGTTATGATCAGTCCTCTGGTGAACTTAATAGTTTTTATCGATTGATATAATGATATATGTCATGTCCCTTTCAAATCCAGCAAGTTGAAGCCAAGCAGATGTGTATATAAAATTTGAAACTAATATTAATGTTTGGCATCGCAAAGTGCATTTTAAAGTTGTCGCCTTAACTCTAAGATGAAGATGAAGGTTCAAGTTATCTCAAGAGAGTCCATCAAGCCATCCTCTCCAACTCCTCCTTACCTTAAAACCTTCAACCTCTGCTTCCTTGATCAGATTGCTCCTCCATTTTATATTCCTATCTTCCTTTTCTATGCTGACAACAGTCCTAATGACATTGAAAACGCTGGTTTACATTGTCGCCTAAAGAGATCTCTATCAGAAACATTAACTAGCTTCTACCCGTTAGCAGGGAGGATAAATGGTAATACCTCTGTCGACTGCAATGATGAAGGTGCTAACTATGTAGAAGCTCGTGTCAGCGGTCTATTATCAGAAGTGATTGTGCAACCAAATGTTGCTGATGTACTAAAAATGTTCTCACCATGTGATGAACCCCATTTTGATGATGCTGATACTGCACATGGACCTAAGTTTGGGTCCAAAGTACTCTTAGCCATCCAAGTCAATGTATTTGATTGTGGAGGGATAATGATATGTGTGTGCTTGTCACATAAGATTTCTGATGCTTATTCAATGAGCAAATTCATCAATTGTTGGGCTGCTAAAACTCACAATTGTAAAGAAGAAATCCTTCCCATCTCTGAGCTCTCCTCTATTTTCCCTCAAAGAGATTTACTTGGTTACATTCCATCCGCATTCATTCATAGAGGTAAAGGAAAGATTGTAACCAAAAGGTTTGTATTTGATGCATCAAAGATAGCATCCCTAAGGGCAACGGGGGCTAATAGCTCACATGTCTCATATCCCACACGCATTGAAGCCGTGTCAGCCTTGATATGGAGGCGTTTTATGGAATCAACTCGAGCTAAAAATGGACTCTTGAAGGAATATGTAGCAATACATGCAGTCAACTTTCGGAGGAGAATGGATCCACCATTGAAGGTTGAAGGACTTGAGAACACCTTAGGAAATGTATTTGGATCAACCTTCACGGCAAGTCAGGATTTGGATAGCAAGAAAGAGCCTCACATACTTGTAAGCAAGCTCAGGGATGCTATAAGTAAATTGATGGCAAGTATTTGAGAAGAATACTATCTGGTAATGCCTACTTGGAATCGTTCTTGGGTGGACTAGCAGGAGTTGCCAAAGGTGAGACGGGTTTGGCTATATTCAGTAGTTGGTGTAGGTTTCCTTGGTACGAAACTGATTTTGGTTGGGGAAAACCTACATGGGTAAGCATAAGTGGTTTTCCTTGTAGGGATCTTATTATATTGATGGATACAAGGACCGGAGATGGCATAGAAGCATGGGTGAACATGTTAGATGAAGACATGGCTGAGTTCGAACAAGATGAAAAGCTTCTTGAATATGTATCCACGACTCCTAGTGCATAGTGTGTTGCACAGGGTATTTGTAACTGACTATCTGTTATGCTTTAAGAAGATATGTTTGTGAGTCGTCCATGTCAAATTTATGAAAACTCTGTTTCATCTCACATATGCCAAATTATACTGCAACATGAGATGAAATTTGCAAATCCATATACTGTATAGGGGGTTTAGTTTACCATTGTAGCATTTTTTTTTTACAAAATTTAGAGTATGCCTTTTTCCATAAAGGCAATCATGTGTGATTGTTTTTTTTACTCATATAACCAACAACTAAGCTGAGTATATCCTAAGAATGTGTTTCATTTTGAAGGTGTTTCTTATGAAATCTGACCGAGATAGGTGCAGACAGGAGGTTGGTTATGTAGCGTGTTGGTACCACTGTGCCAAACAATTATTTTCTGGTTTCACTAAATTCATTTACCCTGTTTTAGCCAGAACGGCTCTTTGATGCCTTTTGGTCTTGAAAATTTCCAAAGCAAATAGGAAATGAAGTAGTAGTACACCTGAAAGGAAGACTATATTAACGAATTGGCAAAAATATCCAAAAGGAATTAGAAAGGGAGACGATGCCATCACATAATTAGCCGAGCGGGAGTCTTGGCAAACAACCACAAAAGCCTAATGCAGAATCTCTAACAACCATATCACTTGTTTGGCCTGACCTCTTGTAGCTTCCTATTATTCAATCAAGATCACTGCCCTATTCTTAACAAAACTGAGAACCAAATCGAATCTTGGACTTCTAATTAAATTTCTTCATCTTGGAGTAGGTATTATGATCATTAAAGTTGTCGTATGGAGCACGCAAGTGTACTGGTCACGGTTTCTATTCTCCCTATTAACAATGTATCTGAGACTGAAAATACTTTGATAAACTCCTCCTTGAAGGAATGGAATAAGCAGTCAAAGCAAAATTCATGACAGTAGGTAAAACAGAACAATGGGTGCTTAGCTTAGCATAGGTAACACCAAGCTTTCATGAACAAATAAGTAAAAAAAAACCCTAAAATGTGTGCGATCCATGAATTGAATTAATCATGTTTTTGGATTATAATTATCCTAGGCATTTTTTTTAACCTATTCAGACCAAATTTTAATTTTTCAAAACAAAAAATCAATCTATCGTTTCACAATGAACAAAAAAAAAAAAAAAGTGAGATGAATCATACAAGAAAACTCAGCACCTGAAGTAGCAATGTGAAGACTGATTGCGCCATTGGCAAAGTCTCTGCACTAGTTGGAAGCAACAACAGAACGGGTTCGGAATAGCCCAGCTTTGACAAACGCTTCCCCAAGCCCAACCCTGGGTAAGCTTAAAATGAAAATGTAAGAAACAAGCCCTGAAATCCTCTTTTTCTCCTTTGTCGCAAAGGTCATGGTAATTACTAACATAAGTTCACAGACAAACTGCCATCACAAAGGGTGTCTGTGCATTTCAAGTATCGCAAACAACTTGCAATTATAAATTGCATATGCCATTAATTCCATCCTTGTATCTCCTCCATTGTAATACTTTCCATTGTTCATTTTCTGCAATCAAAACCTAAAACAATATACAGTTTTCAACTCAGCTGCACCAATCATCCATCCGGTTAAGAATAATGGCATCAGATTCAGGTTCGTCAGGCTGCCCACTCTTATAATCTACATCATACAACTAATAGAATACTCGCATAACCCTACACATGCCAACTAGTCGTGACACATATATAACAATCAAATATGAAAATAGGAAAACCTTCACAGAAACCTCATCCCTCTGTTCCACATCACCCTGCACCAACTTGTATTGTATTAATTTCGCCATGGTGCCCATCTTCATCATCAATCGAATAATAATAGTCATATAGTTGTTAAGATTAGATCACAGATGACACAGTTTTGAAAGTTAGCTTAGAATAGCTGAATTTTTTTTTTTTCTAGTTGCCAAACTAGACGGAATCCATAATAGTGAGCACTGTCCACAACAATTGCTATAAAACCTATTGTTTTGAAAGAGATGGACAGGTCAAGCTGGTGACACTTTTATTCTCCTTTCTGTATTATAATAAACACATCCATTATTACTTTCAAACATGAATCGGCATTGTTATTATGGATCATAATTGGACTATATCATAAACTTAATATTAAAACATATTATGATGATCATAAAATATTTGACTTCTAATCATAAACACAGAGGTATTTTCGTATAAATTATGTTCGCGTTAATGCAAGTTATTATATTCTAGTTGAAAATGTTCTTTTTGTTAGATTTCTGATGTATTCATATACGATCATTTGCAGTGCCCATCACTCAATCAATTTTAATGTATTGTTTCGACATTCTAAATACATGATTTTAGACATATAAATGGCGATATGGTAGATGAGTAGACATGTGTTAGGTGAGTGAACATCATCATCTAATCCATATTTAGAGATAATAATGTCATTATTTTTTACAATTTCTTACAAGATTTGACAATGAACATAGGTTTTGCATATTTGTAATTGTTTGTGGATTAGTTAGTTGGTGATAATTTGATTTTGACCCTTGATCAAATAATATCCATTCTATCTCAAAACTAAAAAGGGTAATAGGGAAGAAAAATTGATTAAATTATAAATTACAAGATGTAAAGATAGAAATCCTGAAAACATCTCAACTAGTATTTTTTTTTAATTAATTTTTTTATTCCTTGACCGCTCCTATCCCAAATGTCATCAGAAGGTTTGAACTCTAGACTTTTGATTCTATCCGTCACAACTCTAATACCGAGCTGATAGTCGTAACTTTGTGCACAATTTTGAGAAGACTCGCAACCTCTTCAAGTTTGCATAAAACTTTTACATTGTGCTCTAGCCAAAACATAAACTTGTAATGCGATGACATCTCCACCTTTACGCTTTATATTTATTCATTCTTTGGAGTATTCCTTAATCACATTTTTTTTTTAGCTTAGATTTTGATTCTTTTTGTTGATGTTAAGTTCGTTGATTATAAACGGTGTTCGGTGATAAGTCAAGTATTATTTTGTATCTGTTTTCGGTATAAGACTTTAGTTTCAGTGAATTTTCTCGAGATCGCAGGATATACATTTCTATAATCTCAAGCAATACGCATCTCAATAACATTTGAAATTAAAACGTCCTTGTCTCTTGATTAAGCAACCTATTCCAACCCCCCCAGCTCAGCTATTATCATACCACCCAGCGCACATTAGCCCTCTTTAGATTCATCCACGCCACATTTGCAAGAAAGCGCCTGAGTTTACAGTGGCAAAAACTGAAGCCTAAATGTACGCACGTGTATGCGCACTGCGCACCCCCGGGGGATTTGCAAAACAAGACCTTCTTCGCCTTCTTCGCTTCATCTCTTCTCATTCATTCAAACCTTCTTCTCTCTAGAAACCCATTGAATTGAATCAGTCACAACACAAATCGCCCAAATTTGCCACCTTTATATAAGCCCTAACTCTAAAATCCCCAAAGATCCCACCTTTTCCTTTGAATTTCATCTAATGCAGTTTCGATTCTATTGGGATCGATCGAAGAAGAACCCATCATGCCTAGCGTGGCTGTGAAGCTTTACAGTGTCTTCTTCAAATTCCTCCTCAAACACAGACTCCAGAACCGAATCCAAAACCCCCCTTTTGACGATCAACAAACCCCCAATCCATTTGGGGTCACATCTCGACCTGAAGAGTCCGTAGCAGCTGCTAATCCCACCTTCACTGACGGTGTCGCCACCAAGGACATTCATATTGACCCATTCACATCGTTGTCAGTTCGAATTTTCCTCCCCGAGACCTCCTTGACGGTCTCGTCTGATTCGAAATCTAGGGTTAGGGTGAAACCCTCTTCGGTAGATTCAAGTTCTGATCATGATAATGTTAGAGGACAACAACAGCAATCGTCGCTGAGGAGGAACAGCTATGGGGAAGCTGCGACGGGGATGGTGGTTGGACAAACGGAGCAAGGGAGGAGGTGTAGCTATGGTGGTGGGGATATAATTATGTTGAAGCCTGAGAATGGAGTCTATCGAGGGTACTCTCCGTTGGTGGAGATTCATGGACAGATCGGAAGGAGATTGCCTGTGATGGTTCAATTTCATGGGGGAGGGTTTGTTTCAGGCAGTTGTGATTCGGTGGCGAATGATTTCTTTTGTAGGAGAATAGCGAAATTGTGTGATGTGATTGTAATTGCAGTTGGGTATAGGCTTGCTCCAGAGAATCGGTATCCGGCGGCGTTTGATGATGGGGTGAAGGTATTGCATTGGTTGGGGAAACAGGCGAATTTGGCAGAATGTACTAAGTCACTTGGGAATCAGCGCGGTGCTGGAGCTGATGTTAGGAGGTCTGATGTGCATCGGCATCTTGCTGATACATTAGGATCTTCTATGGTAGAGCCTTGGATAGCTTCTCATGCAGATCCCTCAAGGTATTGTTCGGCTTATTGGTAATTTGGTTTTACTAATAGAAGGCATGATGATAAAACATTCTCTAGTTTGTGATTGAGATAAATTATAGAGATTCTAGGGTCGAGTAGTATGATGTTGTTGAAGCTATTCAAGTCTTAGATCAAAATTTGCAATATTACCAATCATCTTTTACATGGCAAAAACGATGCATTATTGATTATTATAGGATCAAATTTTCATGAGTGACTTAAGGAAATAATAGAATGATCACAGATCACTACTTGTTAAGGTATCATGCTTCTTACTTGATTCCCATGAACTGAGGACATGTTTGTTGTATGGTTCATCATTTTGAATGGTCTATTGAGGTTTTTTTTTTTTTTTTTTTTTCTTCTCTCTTCTGAACAGTTTGTTGGAAAGTTGATGTACTAACATGATATTGAATGACGTGATATAGGCAAGCGATTTTTGTTAACTCGATTGTTATTTAAATATGTTGATTTATTTGGGATACACTATATGTTCCACACGCTTGATGTTATGTTTGAGATAATTATTTTCTATGTAGTTAAATTCTTAACCAAACCCTAATCGGTTGAGGAGCAATATTGGATTAATTGGGATTAATAAGAATTAATCAACTGATATTTTATAAATATTATCTTCCCTTCTCAATAACATGTGTACTACAAAGGAAAAAAGGTTAAGATTAATCCATATTGTAGTAGTTAACATCTCATATGGAAATTTAAGGCTAAATTATCACTAAATAATTTTTTTTACGTTAGATGAAATTGTGACTCTCTCTTCTTTACTTTGCTTGTTATTGTCATCCATGCTCTTTTTCGCTTCTCTTCTTTTTAATTTTATTTTTTGAATAATCTCTTTAAATCTTTCTTTCTCTCTAGTCTCTTCACACTCTTGGAGAGTAAGGTATTGATGAGGTTAGGTCAAAATAATAATAAAATTGTAAAAATAAAATCTTAAGCGTGTGTTTGATTTTATGGAAAAGTTTTCAAAGAAATTTTTTTTCTCTAGAAAAAATTTGGTAGAAAAATTAAGGTTTTTTTTTTTTTTTTTTTTCCATTCCAGTGTTTGGTTGCACAAAAAAAACTATAGGAATCCCCTGTCAAAGTTGGTGGATGGGCCATGGCCCATCAGTAACACCATGCTTTTGCACACAAACCAAACACTTCTTTGACACCCAACTCAGGCATTTCAACAAACACAGAGAAGACATGGGTACTTAGGCATTTCAACAAACACAAAGAGGACATGGGTTCAGCAGTGGACGTGACCCATCTTAATTACAGAAGAAGATTTAAAAGGAGTTTGAAGGGCAGATTGGTAAGTTGATTTGGGGTTCAACCAATTTTTTTTTGTCAATGATGTTTTCACTCATTGGTATGTGAAGAATCAAATCCATTGTTAGCACAAAATACTCAGCCCATCAGAGACAGAAATTTTTTATTTTCTTGAATATTGAACTTTCTTGACTGGGAACATGGTGTGGGGTGTTGGGACATATTTCTGCGTATCTCACTGAGCTTTTGAAAGGGAGTTAGCCTAAGGAATTGAATGTAAAGCTTAAAATTGAGTAAAATCAAGAGAAATTAGGTGTTTTTGGAATTCCTCAATCAGATTATTGGTGTGGACTTTCTATGTTATTTCTTCCAGACCCAAACTTCTGTTTACCAAGGACATTTGTGTTCTACCAAAATTTGCAATCTCCAATTCCCTTGTTTTCCAGAAGGAATTTATGTCTGCTGCATCTGTATTAAATATTGTTAATTTGGAGCCTTGGATTTTGCGATTGCGGTTTACTGTGGCACGCCAGTTGACAATTTTAGTCCATTGGGTACCCATATAAGTCCAACATTTTCTATTCTGTGAAGTGACTATGTTCTGTGAGTATGCTATGACACTCATAATTATTATGCATATCCATTTTAAATATTCTAAAATCCTCAGCATTCATAAAATTCACATTGATATTTTTGCTGAAAGAAGAATTCTGGAATCAGATGAGATGATTATGAAGATGATATGTGTCGTATATAATTATTTCATGGCCCATTACCTTGTATATTGTATCCACTGCAAAGTTCTATTTTATACCACAAGCTCCATATACTGATACAGTACTTTTACCTACCTAATTGTTGATGTGGTTTGACATTGTCATGACAGATGTGTTCTTCTTGGTGTGAGCAATGGTGCTAATATTGCAGACTATGTGGCTCGTAAGGCTGTTGAGGCAGGAAAGCTTTTAGATCCTGTTAAGGTGGTGGCCCAAGTTTTGATGTACCCTTTCTTTATTGGGAGCATCCCCACCCGTTCCGAGATTAAACTGGCAAACTCTTACTTCTATGACAAGGCTATGTGTATACTTGCCTGGAAGCTCTTCCTACCAGAGGAGGAGTTTGGCCTGGACCACCCAGCCGCAAATCCCCTTATACCCGGAAGGCAACCACCATTAAAGTGCATGCCTCCAACATTGACTGTGGTAGCAGAGCATGACTGGATGCGTGACCGTGCTATAGCATACTCAGAAGAGCTTCGGAAGGTAAATGTTGATGCACCAGTCCTCGAGTATAAGGATGCAGTCCATGAATTTGCTACACTTGACATGCTCCTCAAGACACCACAAGCTCAAGCTTGCGCAGAAGACATTGCCATCTGGATCAAGAAGTATATCTCACTACGAGGCCATGAGTTCTCGTACTAGTAGTTGTAACTGATACCCGAAGTAACAGGTTTTGCGTACTGTGTTTCTTTATATATGAGATATAAGGGGAGAGTATTAAGCGCCACTGATGGAACAGTTAGGTTAGTTTCTTCCAATATCTCCCTTGGTCAGTTAGAGTTCTTGTTCTTTATTGTTTTGTATGATAGCGAATTTTCCCTTTAGGATACTAAGATTCCCTCTTGGTTGTGGAGGTCATCTTGTTTAAGAAACATTCTTTTGTTCATGTTCTTTGATGTAAGATAGAAAATTGAAATGGATGAGTTGTCTGAGTTTCATGTTTAAATATTATAGGAAGTTTTAAAGCAATCGTGCCGACTATTGAAATAATAATATGAGCTTCAGATCGTTTCTGGAAGGGACCTTTCAAGTCAGCGCCAAATGGCCAATGAGGGCATCAGACTTGAATGTCTGCAAATTTTTCATTGTCATCACTTCAATTCTTGTTCTGTTGGGTTCTCCACAGTGCTTAATAGTCTTTTACATGTGCTTCCAACTATGGATACAATTATTGTCTTAAATTGAAAGGGTGCAGCTTCATGGAAATCTACACAAATTGGCCAGCCTGGCTTTTCCAAACCACCAGTAATACTAACATAACATAGAGTTACTGTAATGCATTACTTCACAGGTTACTCGCACAGCCAGCCACACTTGCAGAGTTTGATTGACCTAAATCTTTGTTGAGATTGCTGACTGTATAAATGTTTGATTATGAACAGATGACTGAAAACCAAAATACATTTCAAACTCTGTGATTTGTATTTAGCACAACAACATGTACTTGGTAAATTTTGTGCAGAAATAAACTTGAAAACTCAAGACTCAAGAGAGTAATTGCTCAGCATGATAACCTTTGGTTTACATAGATGCAAGTGAATCATTAGAGTTGATATCTTTGAAGTCTTGAGAATCCCATCAGAAAACTATAATTCATTAGTTAAAGAAGAAGATTAAATTGAATTTAATATGGTAGTCCAAATTGTACTAATAGTGAACAAGAAACCAGAAGAGAAACAATTAAAACAACAATGGAGGAAATCAAATTCACCAATACGTAAAGTAACACGACAAGAACATATTCCAAATACATCAAACAAAAGCACCAAGATTCTCATATCATACTGATCGATCTAATCCAACTAGTAGAAGCAAGAGAGCAATAACCCAATGACCCCAACTAGGAAAGAAGATGAAATGGAAATTGGCGCAGAGTTTGCAGGAGCAGGGGCAGGGGCAGGGGTAGGAGAGTGTCCCTTGTGATGATGATGATGATCATGTGCTGCTACTTCATAGACACCCATCACTACCAACATCACCAAAATTGCAAAACAGGTTGAGATTCTTGAGACTGCCATTACCACAAATGAGAAGAATAAAGAATGAGAACTGCTGATGGTTCTCCAAGAATGTTGGCTTATATAGACCAAGAGGGGACTCTTGAGTTGTCTCCCAATAAATGTATACAACATATAATTCCATTTATATCAAATACTTTACACCAATAACTGTGGTGCACATGGAAGGTCTGTATGAGTTGATAACATGAAAGTCGCATCTGCAGATCAGCCTAGAATCACATGTTCCTCCCTCAGATGGAAAACAATCCTTACAATCCTTCCTCAGATGGAATGAAAATTACTTTATATACAGTATTTAATGTTGAAATATATCATTATCGATAAGTTCACTGTACCGTCTAGGGAAGGAGGAAAACAGAAAAATAAGAATAACACTTTGATTGGGTCATCACGTAATTCTGATTTTAATTTTCATCATTTTTTTTTTGTTTATTTTTAAATTTTAGTCAACTCGACGTTTCTATATTGAGAGAGAATGAAACTTGATGTTTAAGCATAATTGAACATTTTAAGCATAATTGTACTGCAATTGTACATGTTTGATCTTAGTATTGTAGTTATCAACTAATTGATAATGATATTTGACATTGGAGTCAGAGAAGATATTCTTGGAATTATTTTGGTTTGACTCAGCCAATAGTTGTACAGGCTGTGGCTATGGTAAGTTGAAATGAGCTTTTTCACTTGTTTAGGTATTCCATTTTTGCATACTTAGAATGAGGAATTGTTCGCTTTCTACACTCAATTAGGTAGTCAAGTCATGTATTGTTCTAGATGACTTGGATTTGGATCAAGCAGATGTGCTATGAGCATAAAGTAGCAGCAATAGCATGAACTAAGGGGGGGTATTCAATCATGTATTTTAATGGATTCTGAAAGATTTTAAAGTCCATTAAAATACAGGGGTATTCAATTAAGGATTTAAAACAATACAATGAAATCCAGGGGTATTCAATCATTGATTTTAAATGATTGTTTTATAATCCATTAAAATCATGGGGTATTCAATCATGGATTTTAAACAATACAATAAATCTAGGGGTATTCAAACAACAGGAGATTTTAATAGATTTGTTGACTTGATGGATTTTGAAGGACTTTGAAGGATTTATTTGTGAAAAATATAAATACCAAACTCCTTTACAAATCCGACCTCTACCCCTCGTATTTCAATCTCTTCTTCGTCTCTCCCACCAACACCTAGGGTTTGACACGTTCATCCCCTTCTACAAACCCTTTCGTTTTCTCAATCAACCACCATCGGTGGCCATGGCTGAACTAGCACAAGCAGAGGCAGCTTCCAACACAGGCACGTCAATCACTCTCCATCTCTCTCACTCTGTTTTTTTTTTTTTTTTGTATAAAGTTGCAAGTTTTGTTGGTTAATCAGTCTGCATTCAAGTTTTAGGGGAAAAGGTTTGATTTTTGGGGAAAAGTTTGAGTTTTTCATTGACAATGGTGTTTGAATCGGTTTCGCAGAAGAAGAGTTTCAGTGTGATGGGTGATGTTTATGGGGCGTTAATGCTTTCGAAGGAGCTTGAGTTGGAGAAAGATAGCTCCTTTGAGCTAGGGTTTCAAGTGTCTGATGTTGGAAAAGCTATGAGGGTTAGTTTTCTTTCCCCCCTTTCACTCCCAACCTGTTTTGGTTGTCATTGTCTCAAAGATGTTTGTATTTATTTATTATTAGGTCTCAAAAGAGTGCTTCAACTAGAATCCTAAAGCCCCAATCCACTAGCAAGAGGAGATTAATTGGGGATTAATCACGGATTTAGAGTCTTGGACAAGCTAAAACCTGTCTCTCATAGACAGAACAACAGAGAACCAACAGAGACCAAATCAGATGGCAGGAGTACAGGAAGACACAGAGAAGGAAGAAGAGAAGGCTGCACTGAAAGCAGCAGGAGCAGAGCTTCTCTCAGACGGGAGAAATGGTGTTCGAATCAACGGCTGGGAGATTGAGTCACGCAACCTATCCATTCTCAATTCACTCCAAGTTCAACAGCAAGCAAACAAACCATAAAAAATCAATCTTTTTGGTTCTTCATTCGTATTTTCAGTAAAACTTGGATTGATTATGAATGGGTATTTTCTTTCTATGTTGTTAGATGGGAGCAAAAGCTTCAGACAAACCATTTACCCGAAATGGTATTTGGAGAGAGTAGTTTGGTTCTCAAACATGTGAACTCTGGTGTGAAATTTCACTTCAATGCGTTCAACGCGTTGATGGGGTGGAAGCAGGAAGCTTTGCCTCCTGTTGAAGTCCCTGCTGCAGCTCAGTGGAAGTTTAGGAGGTAAATTTGATGATTTTTATTGACCCCCATTTGGGTTTTTTTGAGTTATTATTTGATGATCAATGTGTGGTTGTGTTGTTATATGCGTAAGATTTGGATATGGGTATTGGTTGGATTGAATGGTAGAATGTCATTTGTGTTGCTTGACCCAAAATGGTTAGTAAAGACATGTTTTTGCTGATGGAAATATTGGTTAGATTATTTGTTGGTGCATTTGGATTGTTCTTGTATAAGAAGTGGAATTTAGTTGATGGAAAGATGAGTACTAGAAATAGAAGGTGAAGTGCATGGGGTGTCTTTTAATCATGTCATGTGAAGCTGAGAAGTTTATTTTGCAAACTTAAAGACCAAAAAAAAAAGAATGTATAAATTGATTTGCATGTGGTTATGTTCAACTTCGTGCTATAGCACAAACAATGGTTTAGTAGGCTATAAAATGTGTGAGATTTAATTGGGTCCTTTAGCATATGTAGTGGGATATCACATTCCTTTAGCATGTTTATTCATTTTCTGACCTGATTTGATGCATATTCAGGGCAGTGAATGTGGAATCCGAAGATGACGCCAAAAGCAAAGCAAATGCGGATGCAGCTATGGGGTCAGAGTCTGTAGACCATACTGTGGAGATGTTAACTTCACAAATGCCTGATCTCTCATTCATGCTTGAGAGCGAACTTACAGATGGGAAGAAGCTGATGGCTGTCCGCATCGTGAAGCATGCCATGGAGATCATCCACCTGCTTACAGATGCAAACCCCATTCAAGTCATTGTTGATGCTGTTATCAACAGTGGACCAAGAGAAGATGCAACCCGAATTGGATCTGCTGGTGTTGTGAGGCGTCAGGCTGTTGATATCTCTCCATTGAGGCGTGTGAACCAGGCACTTTATCTTATAACAACTGGTGCTCGTGAAAGCGCATTCAGGAATATCAAGACCATTGCTGAGTGCTTGGCAGACGAGCTGATCAATGCTGCCAAGGGTCATCCAACAGTTATGCAATCAAAAAGAAGGATGAAATTGAGCGAGTTGCGTAGGCCAATCGTTAGAGAATTTACTGAAGAACTAGAAAATTTTGTCTGGTCATTTTTAGCTTTTTAATTCTCTGAGACTATGCAAGAGGATATTGAGCAATTTACCATTTCTGTTGGTACAACTGTTCTTTAGAGTGATACCTTTTAATTTGTACTTTTTGTTGAGATCTACAAATCTTGATGTTAATTTCTCCAGATTTGTTCTTTTTATACATGAAGATGCATTCTGTTAAAAAAAAAAAAAAAAAGCAGATGAGTCCCTGTTAAGTATGGTTTTACTGGATGCTTGAATCAAGCATGTACGTTGTCATTGAGGGACCGTCCTTGCTATCCTTGCTAATGACATAAAAAAAACCAACCCAATCTTCTTCCCGTCCTTGCTATCCTTGCTAATGACATAAGTGAATTAGCAGAAGATGAGAATGAGTTTTTTAGTCCAATACTAAAATCCAATAATAACAATCCATTAAAATCCATAACAATCCTTTATAAAATTCAGAAAATCCAATAATAAAAAATCCATTAAAATCCAGTGGATTCTGTAAATTCCACAAAATCCAGTCACTTAAAATCCATTAAAATCCAGTGAATTCTGTAAAGTCTTTCAGACTCTATTAAAATCTATGAGATTTAAAGTCTTCAGACTCTATTAAAATCCATGATTGAATACCCCCCTCTAAGTTGAGATTAGTTAGAGTTCAAATGTCACCATGCGTTCCTCATATTTTTCTCAAATGATCAAACTGTTAGTAGTGGTGAATTCTCTAGGAAGAGAGCTCAGTTGCAATGGTTAGACAGTTCATCCTGGGTGGCATGCTAATCAGAAAGGTTTTAAAGGTTATTAACAACCGCATTGTAAGATTTAGTATAAGCTCTCAATCATCTTGGCCCAAATTACCAGTGCTCCCCTCCGCCGCTTGATACAACTTGCATGTTTTGTTTTCTCTGAAGTCTGAACTGATTTTTCTTACATTCATTAGGTAAACTATCTACTGACATACTCAAAACTGAACAAGATTACGTTAACTATATCAGCTCAAGACAGACCTTATTAAGACCATAGTTTCCTTTTCCTTATATCCGATCGAAGAAAAGTCTCATGAAAATCAAACAAAAGCTTTGTACATCTGCCTAAGCATTAGGTTTTTAAATACGCCTGTTTAGTTCCTCCTTGTTGGCATGAAATTTGTATTGCGAATCTTCAAAATTTCCAGTTGAAGATTGTGAGGTGGGTGTTCATTACGTTCTAATGTTAAAAATAAAGAAAAAATAAACATGATCAGTTGTATTGGATTACTTATATTGCAATGGTGGTGTTGGGTTCACTTATATTTTAAATGTCAACTTAGCATTAGAGTATGGATCTTCTTCTTTTTCCCTTTCTTTGCAACAACCATGGTAGCCTGGTTAGTTAGCTAAGATTGGTAATTTAACCCCCAAGTCTTGGGTTTGATACCGATCGACAACATGCTTTCCTTTAAAAAAAAAAAAATCACCACCCTCAAATCTCTCACCTACCAACCACCACCGTCGACACCCACCACCATTGATGCTAAGTTTTGGGGATGACACGATCTTGAAAGAATGATGAAAATCTCCAAAGTGTTTATGTGTATCTCGAAATTGTAAAATACTCTTATGATGATGAGGCATCCTGTTGCAAAACCCGATTCCCTAGCCTCTAGGGATCATAAATTGACATTGCTCGTTTATTTTCTTCTCTTGCTATAAAAGCAATTACTAGGGTATTTTGGGAACTGTGGTGCCCTAAGTGGTCACGAAGGTGCAAATATAGGATCAACCGCTAGAAATCCTAGGGTATAAATCCCCTTTCATCGAATTGAAATCTTTCATAGCAGTGAAGCGCGAAGAGAGAGAGCAGAGAATCAAACCGCAAATTCAATCGAAAGGTAAAATCGAATTGATTTCTCTTCACTCTTAAACGATGGGTTTTTGTTTATTTGTAACTTGCATCTATTATTTGTTGTTGTATCGATTTCTTGAGGGTTGAATCTTGATTCTTCAAAATCGAGTGATTGATTGAAATTGTAGGAGGAAGAGAGTTTGTGAAGATGGCGACATTTGAGCTTTATCGAAGGTCGACAATTGGAATGTGTTTGACAGAGACATTGGATGAGATGGTATCTAACGGAACTCTCAGCCCCGATCTTGCCATCCAAGTTCTCGTTCAATTTGACAAGGTGAATGAACCAACACTAACTAACTAGTTTTTAGTTCTTGAATTGAATTTATTATGATTTTTCTTCAATGGGGTTTTTTTTTTTTCAGTCTATGACCGAAGCCCTCGAAACCCAGGTCAAGAGCAAAGTTACAATCAAAGTAAGTCAGTTATTTGTTTCAGTTTGTTCTAAGGTGAATTGAGGTAGAGGTTGACATGGATGATGCCTTTTCTATGTAGAAGCAATTTTTGTGTTGGATAGGAGAGAATTTGATTATTTCATATAGTGGCTATAGGGGTTCATGGTCCAAATGATAAGGATCCCATCTAAATTTTTGAAAGAGCTTTATGTTTACGAGTTGTGGCAGTTTCCATGTGTTGTTGGAGACTTGGGATTGTTCGATGAATAGTAGCTCAGTCGTTAGCAGAAGCATGCTTGGTTTTCAGAGTTTGTAAATGAGCATGGTTGATTGAGTTACATAATCAGGTGGCTCCAATTTACACAAACTTGATTAGTTTTTATCACTGATGAGGAGGATCATTGGGGTAGTGGTATTGTAGATGTTGTTTCTATGGTAGACCATGCCCGTGTCCTCCTTGAGACTTCCTCGTGTCAACAAAAGAATTACCCTTTTAGATTTGATATGGCTTAGCTTGAGGAGCATGATTTGCAGATAGTGGTGGGAAGGAAGTGTGTGAAGGCAGTGCCAGCTACTAGTCGTGGTTCAGAATGAAACATATATAAGCTAATATGAGGGATTGGTGTGAGAAAAAGGGGTGGAGGGTAGACGGTAGAGGATAGAGTAGCAAATCTTTTGGTTTTGATTTATTAGTGGAAGATTTTCAGGCTAGAGCAGTCATGGGGATGCAGATAGAAATACTTGGGGAGGATGAGGCTAAATGGCGGGGAGAAAGTCTAGAACTAAATGTTTGTTGGAAAGAGATAACAATATTAAGTGCTTTCATACTTCTGTCGTCAAGGATAAATGGTTTATCACGGATGAAAATTGATGGGGTTTTAGTAAATATATGACTGGATATTATATAGGATCACATGGTATCCATCTTTTAGTGATTGCATCACTGAGTAACTATATCAGGTGAATGAAGAACGGAGACTCAGGATGGAGGATTTGGAGTTTGGTACTATATCAGAGGAGAGAAGGAAGAGGTTGGATACTGATTTTAGGTTTGGTGAGATTTTGTGATGAATTTTAAACTAAAACTATGATAAACCCTAAGATAGAAGATAAAGAAAATAAACTAACTTTTCATTCAATCAAATCAGCACCTACAATGTTCAACTCTATACCTTATTTATAAGCTTAGTAGCTTCTTTGGCAAGCAATCTAAACCTAATCTTATTTTGGCTAACGCTCTAATTAATATTGTCTTTATTATATCTAGCCCAATTACAAATAACTACTAACGAATTACCCATTTACATCACCCTCCCCGACTTGAAGAAACTTGTCCACAATCTTCAAAGGTGCATGCAGTTCCTTTAGAGACCAAGGAGATAAGCTCGCCTTCACCATCAACCTGAGGTACTTGTTCCATTCCTTTCTGTTTATCTATCTCATTAGTCCACAACACAAACTTCCTTTTTGGACAATTACTCCGAACATGGCCAAGTTGACCACATCCAAAGCATTTAAGTGATATCAGAGGTAGGTCACTGCGGAAAGCTAGTGAAAGAGCGGATCAGATTCACAAAGACTTCTTCTTTGTACAGTCTTGTAGTTGAAGCTTAGTCTTTGCGCGCTTAGCACGTTCTAGTCGCCAAAAGGGTGTCAAATTCTTCCAAAGCTAACACAGACTTGATCCTCGCATCCAATCCATTGGTAGAAACGAAAAGTTGTTTGCATGCCAGTTTCTGAGGCCACTCACATACACAAAGTCCTAAATTTTGTGGCATAGTCATTAGCCGTGCACCCATTCTAGGTGACTCCCATCAATCAACCAAAAGGTCACACGAATAATCCAAATGAACAAGAGCTGCATGCATCAACTCGCGCAAATCATCTAATTTGTCATTGGAGGTAACGCATGGATGTACGATGAGCACTCTTTTTGCCACCAAAGATCTGCAGTTCTCTTCAGCTTGGTAGCCACCAATTGCACTACCTTCGGACCCTGCATATTCTTAAAGTCAAGGATGCGTTCAATTTTCATGGACCAATCGGCAATTGGCAATTTCGCCAAGTTCCATCCCATCATAGGAAGACACATCCAACTTTAAACCCGTATTATCCTGCCTCTTCATGATTAATCGTTCTAAACAAAGTTACCACCATCATAAGTTTGATCTCCTAATTAATTTGAGAACTGCAGATTTCCTCCTCTCCCCAATTCCTCTTACCACTACCCCAAGGGAGGTCGAAATGTTCCCTATCCTAAGCAGGTGGCCAAGGAGGATGACATTTTCTCTGCTGATCTTCCACCCACTGTCTTACAAGCTTTCGTGGAAACTCAGTCAACTCTGCAACGTATAATTGGTGGGATATACCAAACCTGGTTGGCACCTTGTTATAGAATTCAGTATGATTAATCTGAGGAGGATTTTGTGGTGGGGAAACTGGAGTAATCGGGAAGCTGTTTGTATGGAAGGAAAATAGGGTTCAACCAACTATTCGAAGTACGGTAAAAAAATAGCTTGCTCGAATGTTTGGTGTGGGTTATTTGGGAGATGGCATAGAGACTCAAGGATAGGGTTTCAGGAAAGGGTGAGGTGAAGTAGGGGTGTGGAAGTGGTTGTTGAGGTAGAGGACCTCCCAAGATGGCGGGAGGCAAAGGGAGTGTGGACATGGAAGGGAGCGTGCGAGGGACTGAGGGTAGCGGGTGAGCTGGAGGTGGGAGAAGAGGAGGGAGTGAGCTGCGAGGGGTGTCGACTTGTTTGTGAGCGCCGCCTGCAATGGTGGGTCGACTTGCTGATGGCACATGGGGCCGCAGGTGCTCCTTGCAAGTGCTCGACGACCTCCTTGTTGGTTGTTTCTCTTCGCAAATCCTGTTGTAACTCTTCACGTAACTTTTCACTTCTGTTACTATCTCCTCTGTTAGTGTTTGAGCGATTTTCTTTGAATCCATTGTTTCAACCCCCCCTGCCAGCTTGTTATGTCATTCAGTCCCTACAAGTTTGTTTAGCATTCATCCTCTTTGCGGCGTCTATCACATTCTCTTTCAACATCTAGAGATGAAGATCTTTTGATGTCTTCCAAGCTTTCTCTTTTGCATACTTATCAAATTTAGGTGGGGTGGGCAAAAAATTTGATCCAACCCGGACCAGTAAGGTTTCGAACCGTTTCAAACGGGGACTAATCAGTTTCTACTATTTTCATTGTCGGACCAGTTGGAACCGAAACGAAATCGGCTCCACAAATCCAATCCTGATTCATCTCGGACTGTCCTGGTTACTATAGCCACCATTCAAATCCAAGCCCAATTCAAACCCACCTCAAAACCCTAGTTAAACTCTACCGCCCTCCTTCATCACCCTCCTTTTCCTCTCGTTTGTCACCCCAACTATTATCTGCAAGTCTTATCCAAAAACTAAAATTTGTCAGAATAACATAGCTAGGAAGATCATAAACCTTGTCTTTTCTCCCTAATTTTTTCTTCAAATAGATATTTTCTCTCTTTCCCTTGCTACAACGCTCCTCAATTTCGGCGTCTCATGGAATTTACACCAGCGCATGCTTGCTCTCTCTCAAGTTACAAGTCAGTCTAA